>PVKE010008258.1:0-48204 GCA_004027555.1 Craseonycteris thonglongyai | reverse complement strand
CGAGCATGTGAGAAATTTTGAAAGAAGCAATGGTTGCCTTTTTAGATTTTTCCACATGTCTAGTGAAAACAGTCTGTTGAGTAGTTCAACTTCATTTTAGTTGATTTATTTTTTTCTTTCTTACTTCAGATTTAAGTGGATAATTCGTATCAAAAGTGGTATGACTTGTCTGAAAGTGATGTTCAACATTATGTTTTTTCGGCACTGCAATACTACTGCCACACAACAGGCAAACGCATTTACCTTTTAAATTAATAAAACAATATGATTCCTCCCAGTCTGTGTTAAAATTATAGGTTCGTTTTCTCTTATTTGGTCCACTCATTTTAGCACTAAAAAAATAAAAATAAAAATAGTTATAGAACTACAATATCATATCAAATTGCCACCATAATAATAGATTACCTACCTCGCTTTTAGTTCATTTAAAATCAAATATATCAAAACACTGTGATCCTAGCTAACCGTCACGACCCGATCAGTCCAGCAACCGCAATCAAAATGGCAACTTCGCATCTCCCGGTTGGGTGGAGGAGAGTTTAAAGAGTGCAGAGGCTAAACAAGACGTGACATGTACAAAGTCGAAAGCTAGGGAAAAACTTATACATACGATATTGCAAGCTACGATATTGCAAACATACCAACGAATATAATAAACATGTGTAGATACTCAAACAATATTTTGAAATTCTAACAAATGTATAAAAATAAATTATATTTTTACTTAGTGTTTATGAAAAACTTCTGATGCAGTCAAATAATGGTGGGTGCACACAAATCGGACACGGGGTTGGGAATCCCTGCCTTAGAGGGTACCACATGCCATACAGCCCAAGAAACAACTCAATTGCTGCATGAGTCATTTCCTGGTCGTGTAATTTCCTGTTTTGGTGATCAGAATTGGCCACCCAGATCATGCGATTTAATGCCGTTGGACTTTTTTCTTTGGGGTTTTTTGAAGTCTAAGGTTTATGCCAACAAGCCGTGGAGGCCACTTACCCGATATGCTATTCCATACATAACATTATACTATATACTTTATGAATCAACAAAAAAAATTTACAATTTTTAATTATAAACCTGTGTTTTATATCAAAATTATTTCTTGCCTGAATTTGGGGACACCCGTTAGATGAGGGTTTTGAGACTGCACTTCCACAAAGTGATGTGGAAAACAGAAGAAAAATACCTTCAAACGTTGGGTCCTCCAACCCACAATCATATAACTGCACAATTAATCACTTCACTGTGCCTACCTCATACAGCCAGAAATTATAACACACTATAGGTGTCAGCTATAAATATCAGAAGGGGAACATACACACACACACACACACACACTCACACACGAAGAGACAGGTAATCACATGCTTAAAACTTCTGGCTAGTGGGGAAGCCGGGATGGCTCAGTGGTTAAGTGCTTGCTTTGCAGACCCAGGGTGCAAAGGATGGAGTTCCAGTCCCACCTGGCCCATGCAAACCCATATGCTGAACTAGAGTGTGGCCCCAGTTTGGTTCTCACTGGGGCAAGCATCCCATGTGGGAGGCCCCCTGTTGGGCCCTCAGCTCACAAGGGGGTACCTCCCATGCTGGAAACCCCAGCCCAGTTACTGCCCTGTGTGCCCCTCACCCACCCACCCCCAAGCTCTGAACCCTCCATCACCCCCCGTACTCCTGTGCGGAATGAAATCATGCCAAAAACTGATGACGTACAACTGTGGACACTGCTCTGGGCTCTCCCCCTTCTCTCTGTCTCTCTCTCTCTCTCTGTCTTTCTCCACATCAAAACAATAATATAAATCTTTAAAAAAAAAATTCTAGCTAGTAATCCCCTGCAAACCTAAATTCTCTAAGCCAGGCAAGCCAAGAAAGCAATACTTCTTTTGGTTGTCTTTTCATTGGCAACATAGACATAACTTCAACCTGACTTTACTTTTTCTGAAGCCGCTCCAATTTCACATAATGCAAAGGAAGAGCCTTGCTGTTCGCTTCACCCTGAGGGCATGTGATAGAGCTTGGAACTTTGGTTTCACCTACCAGCCCTGTGATATGGGGCAAATTAGTTTTGTACTCGAAATCTCATTTAAGTAAAGCAAAAAAGCAAAATAATACCTATCAAACTAGGCTATGGTAAGAACTAAAGGTAATAACATATTAAGTACCTGGCATGTGCCTACCACAAAGAATTTGCTCAACAAATACTTTGATTTCTTTCTCTTCTTTTTTAGAGTATAACTTGGGGGGAGAGGGGAGGGGTTGAATGATCCCATGCCTTGTTTTAAATATTCTGTTCAAAAACATATGCCTACTGAGTTTTTTCTCAATAGAACTAAATCATTAGAAACCTTAACTTTCTGTAGAAGTGAATGTATTCACAAATTTTTCATGTCATGGCATATCTTGAAAGTAATATTTACACTGAGATATAAGATAGACAAGACTGTAGGGGTGGGAAAGAGTTTTTGCACAGCTGTACTATATATTTGTTTTTAAGCTAAGTGTTATAATGAGTCAAAAGTTTTAAAAAATTAGAAGCTAAAAAAAGTTACAGTAAGCTATAATTACTGTATTATTGAAAAAACATTTTTTATGAATTTAATATAGCCAAATGTACAGTGTTTATAAAATCTACAGTAGTGAACAAGTAATGTCTTAAACCTTCACATTTGCTCACCACTCACTCACTGAAACACCTCGAGCAATTTTCCATCTGTTACCAGTTCAAGGTGTTACTGAGACTCAAGGGGTCCATTTGGCTGCGCACCTCTAAGTCAAACAAGACACAAACAGAATATTGCTGCAAAGAAAGTGAAGGTTTGTTTAACCCTTGTTCCATTGGCCCCAAGACCACTCACAGGTGGTGCTTACAGCCGCAGCATTTACCCTGAGGTAACTCACGGATTACAGTCCTAACCTCACCCCCTCAATTTGCCATGAAACTGGCATATCACCATATACATTTCTGTTACATTAGGATTAGAGGCAAGTTCTGTTTAGAAATAACTCCAAGAACAGTGTTTATATTTTATTTTGATGTTGAAAACCGTGTTGATGTAAAATTAAATGAACATGGCAGCAAGCTGCATTTTTTTTCCCCCTAAATGAGGAATTAAGGAATTGGGGCCAAACTCGAGACACAGATGAGCTAGTTCTCTCATATGCCTGGATCCCTCTGGCCTCTAGTGACAAGGTTATATAAGGCAGAAAAAAAAAACAACACGGTTGCTATGGAAGTTGGGGTTGTGGGTTCTACTGATGGATCAGGACTAAGGTAGGGTGCAGTTGATCATGGCATTAGGTTCTGATGTCAGTCACGGGGTGATGCTGTCTGGTTTGAAAGGGGTGTGGTCTGTGGGGCCATTCTGCTTTCATGAGTCCAGAACTGAAACATAACTAAGGCCAAGTCGTTATCTCTGATTGACAACTTATTCTAGTTTGAGGTCTGGCTATTGTATCTCAGTTATGGTTCATGGACCTGAAGCTTTATTCTTAAGTGAGGTTGGACCAGAACCTAATGTCCTAAGGACTTAATGATTAAAAGGAGTGAACATAAGGTATGTGTATAGGTAGACAGATCCGGTGCAAATGAGTCATAGTTCTATCAGGCTAAACAAAGCTAGCTGGCTTGGTTTAAAGCAAAATCCATGCTTAAAGAAATGAAGTTCTTATGTAGTTACAAAGGGTCTTGTGCTCAATACTTCAAAAGGCCAATATACAAAATGTCAGAGTTTAAAATAAGGAAAGGTTTATTGATCCATAAGATAAGAGGCTTTAACACTTCCACAAATCCATCTTAAGAGTGCCCCAATTTCAAGGGCCTTTTATGTCAAGGGAAGGGAGGAGGGGAAAGACAAGAGGTAGGTGAGCAACAGTCAGAAATCTCCAAATCTCTTTCTTCCCAGTCAGTCTGGTCTGGTCAGTTCACAGCCCGCTGATCTGAGTCCAGTCATGAGGCTCATGTAAATCTTTGACAAACAGTCATTGTTTTGTACATACAGCAGACTCTTCATTAACCAGAACTCAAACAACTGCCGCTCTCAAACAACCTTCAAAAAAATATTTTTAATAATATTTAAAATTAAAATTAAATCTGAGCATGTTATGCAGCTGTACATCATGCAAAACCTAACCTTGTGTGAGAGGCATACAGCCTCAAAGCAAGCTGATATTTGTTCATTTTTCAAGAAAACTGCACGCAAGTTTGCCAGTACAGCATCATCTACTGGTGCAGATCCAAAACCAACCACATCCACTTCTGATCCTGTCCTAGCTACATCCTCAGATCCTGATGATCCTGATGTATGTCTACCCAGTAAACTCTACCCCTACTGTAACAGTTTTAAGTGTATATGTGTGTATGCATTTTCTAAATTACTTGAAGTTAAAATAATCATGTTAGTAAAGTCCATTAAGTTGAAAAGTTTATTGACTGCCATTTAACTAAAATTGTACACCAGATTCACAAAGTTGTTTTTATAAAACTGTGTTACATTGTTTGTCTTTATTGTCTTAATTTGCTTTCTGTTACTCTATTTCAATATCAATATAAGGCAATACAGAATTCATGATACAGTATAGGGTCTTGTATTTATTAGGCTTATTTTGAGTAGTAACTCTCAAGCAACCAGAAATTACATTTATTCAGCATCTATCAATCCCCATAGGTGCCGGTTAACTGAGGGTCTACCGTATTTCCCACCTCCTCAGGAGAGGCCCCTTCTGACAAGGGCTGCTTTTGCAAAATACTCAAACCTCACACAGAATTCCTCTAATAATAATTAGCATGTTTATAGCAGGAGCTATTAGCTTGAATCAAAGAGAAAAAGAGAGAGAGAGAGAGCATTTCATGGTTACAAGTCCTACAAGTTCCACTCATGGTAAGTGCCCTATATAAGTGTACCTTTTTTTATCTTTTATACCGTATTTTTACTATACCTTTTCTATGTTTACATATGCTTAGATACACAAATACCATGGTGTTACAGCTGTCTATAGTACTCAGTACAGTACTTACTGTACCAGTTAGTAGCCAAGGAGCAGTAGGCTGTACCATACAGTCTAGGTGTGTAGCAGGCTACACCATCTAGGTTTGTGCAAATGCACTCTATGGTATTCACACAAGAATGAAATCACCAAATGATGCACTTTTCAGAATGTATCCCTGTGGTAAAGCAATGCATGACTGTACGGAAACCAAGGGTCCTGGTAATTCTGATGTTTTGTGACTATAGCTTCAGAAATCATTTTGCTTTCTTCTCTCTGCACATTTCACAGACCTTAGCCTTTTTCCCTGATAATGACTAACACTTAAGGCTGGAGACAACAGACTGGTCCTGACTAATGATCACCAGGTTTCAGCCTCTGGCAGGCTAAAGCTAACATCTTGACCTAAGTTACAGTATTTGTCCATGTATAAGATGCCCCCATGTATAAGACGACCCTGCCTTTTCTAATCCAACATTAAGATATTAATACACAGGGGACACTAGGATGCCTCAGCAGGTTGAATGCTCATCTTGCAGCCCAGGCTCCAAGGATTGAGTCCCAGCCCCGGCCCATGAGGACCCACAGGCTGAACTGGGGTGTGCCCCCAGTTCAGTTCTCACCGGGGCAAGCTTCCCAAGTGGGAGGCCCCTGGCCCTGTTCCTGCCCTGCACAGCCTTGTGCCCACCTATGGAATGAAGCTATGTAGAAAAAACTAATGACGTACAACTATGAAGACTGCTCTGGGCCTTACCCCTTCTATCCCTCTCTCTCTTTCTCTCTCTGTCAAAAAAAAAAATTAAAAAAAAAATATTAATACATGGGTTATTCTCGTGTATAAGGTGACCCCCAATTTTTGGTCTCACAATATTAGACAAAAGTCTATTGTCTCTATACAAGAGAAAATACAGTATGCTTCAGCTCCAAGCTCTAAGGCAGATCAACTCCCTCAGCTACCTACCTATGAATCTAGACAGAAGGGTGCCAGCTCTGACCCCAGAGTTCTCCTCAAGACCTAAAGAAATGATTTATTACTGTGACCTCACCTTTGACCGTTCAGCTCCAAACAGGACACCCAAACCCCGAATACACCGTGTCTAATGATTTGTCTCTAGATAACCTAGTAGATCCCCGCCATTGGGGAGGTACGTCTATTAGAGCACATCTCACCTAAACTCTGGATTGGTACCAATCCTAATAAAGTACTTTTCCTTTCTCCACCGCAAGCTCCTGCTATTTATCTTTCCACCATTGTGAACAGGAACATGAATTCACGTACTGGGTTTCAATAACAGTACTAATTTCTTCCATGTTGCATGTTAGTGACTCTGAGATAGCACCCACTCTCAGATGACCTAACGGGGGAGCAGAATTTGTCTTCCTAAAATATGCCTCTTTGGCATAAGGATTCTTTTAGGCTAATAATTTTTATTAAAAAAAAAAACAAAAAACCAGCAGACAAGATAGAAGCTCTACAAACCAAGTAGAAGTTACTCTTTTGTAAGAAACATTTACATTTATAAGGGAAATGTCCGTTTGTAAGGGTGTCTTTCTCTCTCTATCAGGAAGAGAAAGATAACAATCTATAGGAACTCTTATCAATGAAGAGATATGGACTTAACGCTTCATAACAACCTTGCCCTTCACTATTGTGCTTTTCCTGAAAACCTGGCTCTCCTCCACCTTACATCTTCTGTTTTTAGCTGGAGATGATACGCATTTAAGGTAATGGTTGGGCCTTTGGGGGAGTTATTCAGTTTTTTTGGGTCCCTCCCATATATACAGGGTGTATACATGTTATTAAACTTCTATTTGCTTTTGTCTTGTTAATCTGTCTTTTATTATGGGGGAGTCTCAGCCAAGAACTTACAAGGGTAGAGGAAAAACTGTACTTTTCTCCCCTTACAGCCTCTCCCCACGTGCCTGATACACTGCAAGACCAAATAGTGGAGTTCTATCACCCCTACAGCTCAGCAGCATAGTGTCCTCTCATGGGTGGGAGGGTTAGTATTTGCCAAGGACAGAGATGAGGGACATAACACAGTGTGGAAAATATTTAATTCTTAGAAAACCTTTCCAAAGGGCTTTAGGTCTCTTGCTGCCCCCTAGCAACTATTTTCTTGAGCACCTTATCTAATTTGATCTTTTGCTAAAACCACTCTTGCCTAGAAGATAAATGAAATTTTCTACTTGGTTTTTAGGAGGACGGCACTTGACCTTTCCTACTCCATTTCATTATGAAAATTAAAGTTAAATGATCTAATGGAGAAGAGTGGGATTTATTTCATATTTAATAATTAAAGTTATCAAGATGATCAATTGAAAGTGTGCAGTGTATTATTAGGTTGCAGATGTGAGAAAGAATTGTTCTCCAGATTAGAGTGCCATCTTTATTATATTTAAAAAGGGCTTTTACAATTTAAATAGCATCTCTCTTATCCCTTATGGCCACAAAAATGAGAGACTTGTCCTTTTGTTGTGAATAATATCCAAGTGAAAGAGCCACAGGAAAGGTGAGAATAGCACAGTTCCAAAAAATCTTAAAAGAGAAGATTGATTCATCTGCTGACATTTTGGTTTCTTGTGTATTTATTTAAAATTATACCACTTTAGTGGAAAGAGGCTTTAACAAATGTCAACCTCAAGCATTTTCACATTTTTAAAAAACCAATTCCACACATCAGCTGGTTCCTTATTCACACCTCAAGTCCTCGGATAGCCTGAGGAGTGTGCACTGAGGTCTTGCCACTCTCCGCTGAACTTTCCTCAGAGGATTTAACATCTCCCAGCACTCAGGTTAAAGACTTCTCTTCGCTGCTATACTACTTTACATCTCATGGGTTCCTTTCCTCTCACAAACGAAGGTCACTCATTCCTTTTGTCAATTTTGCTCTTTTATACTTAGATTTCTACAGTATTTATTTCTGAAAAAGGTCTCCTAAATTTCATAATGTCCCCTACCAATAGCCTTTAAGTTAGCCACAATCAATAAATAACTTACCTCCCAAAAATGTTTGCAGTGTGTATTCATATGAAAAGGGCTTTGTTTAATTCAGGCATATCCAATCTATGGCCCAGCATGGCTTCAAATATGGCCCAACACAAATTCTAAAAACATTATGAGATAATTTTGATGACTTTTTTTAGCTGATAAGCTATCATTAGTGTTAGTCTGTTTCATGTGTGGTCCAATACAATTCTTCCAGTGTGGCCCAGGGAAGCCAAAAGATTGAATACCACTTAATCCAAATGTGAAATTAAAATTTCATGACATTTACATCTCTGTCATCCATATACAAAATGATGCCATTATTATTGAATCTCACACAATATAACTTATGTATTTACCATATTTAAAAGCTACGTTTTTTTCCTTTACATTTTTTTGTTTCTGTGGTTTTGGTTTGCTTGTTTGTTTATTGTCTGTATGTTAATTGCTACCTCTACTAAACAAATGACTTTAAAATGCTGGATGAGCACCTGCCATACAGTTCTTGAATCTTATAGTTTATCAAAGTAAACATAAAGAATAGTGGCCTTCCTTTGGTGATTTTACTGAGAATTTCTAATTCGCATAGCAGAAGGCAATAAAATGGAGTGGTTTTAAAATCAGAGATTCCTGGGTTCTAATCCTAGCTCTACCTCTTACATAGTTGAATGACAACAAGAAAAATGTTTTATTTTTTAGTGCATGGCATATAGCAAGACTGCTAGCAACTAAAAGGAGTTTGGGAGTATTTGTTTGAGACACAAACAAATTGATTTGCAGTCATTCAGCTGATATGACTGCCAGACAGCTGCCCTATTTCTTTTCTCACCACTCAGAAGCTGCATTCTAGGTTAAAACTGAAAAGAAAAAAGATAAAGGTATCCTTCCCCAACTCAAAAGAACTATTTTTAAATGAAGAATATAAAAGTAACATGGTTCATTGTCAGAAGGATGGTAGTATATGAACTGAGATAATATCATTTCAACAGTAGAGAATATTTATTTTCTTCAGTATTTTTAAAATAAATTTCTTAAAGAAGTGCACAAAAGGGAAACTGAGATGGCTCAGCAGGTTAAGCACTCGCCTTGCATGCAGCCCAGGGGTCCAAGGATCGAATCCCAGCCCTGACCCGTGTAGACCCATTTGCTGAACTGGGGTGAGCTTCCCATATGGGAGGTCCCCAGTTAAGCCACCAGCTCACAGTGGTGTACCTCTCATGCGGGAGGCACTCATTCCAGTTCCCATTCCTGCCCACCTGTGTGGAATGAAACCATGTTGAGAACTGACAATGTACAACTATGGAAACTGCTCTGGGCCCTCTCCCTTCTCTCTCTTGCTGTCTTCTGTCTCTGTTTCTCTCTCTCTCTCTCTCTCTCTCTCTCTCTCTCTCTCTCTCTCTCTCTCTCTATCAAAACAATAGAATAGATCTTCTTTTTTTTAAGTGTACAAAAGACTCTGTTTTTTAATTAGCACAATTTGTGTGGTCACAGATTTTTTAATTATAATTAATTACAAATTTCTTGAGAAAGAAAACATTAAGAAGAAAAATTAAGGAAAGAAGAAGGGAATAAGGAAGAGAGAAGAAGAAAAAAAAGAAAGAAGAAAGGAAGAAAGAAAGACTTAGATGCCATTGACATAGAGGAACTTAAATTAAAAATTAGAGGGGGAGCCAAATATACGGTGATGGAAAAAAAGCTGACTCTGGGTAGTCAACACATATTGTAACAATTAGACAAAGTACTGTAGAGTTGTACACCTGGGACCTATGTAATTTTTACTAATAACTGTAACCCTAATAAATTTAAATTTTTATTTATTTATTTTTTTATTTTATTTTATTTTATTTTTGACAGAGAGAGAGCGAAACAGAGAGAGAACTGAACTGGGGGAGCTCCCAGTTCAGCATATGGATCCACACAGGCCAGGGCTGGGATTTGATCTCTGGTCCCCAGCGCGGCAAAGTGAGCGCTTAACCCACTGAGCCATCCTGGCTTCCCCAATAAATTTAACAATAAAAAAATGGATATTTAAGACAAATTAAATCAATGTGTCCAAAACACCTAAAACATCATAGTCAAAAATTCACATTGGAAGATTAATTCTGTGTAGCAGAACATAGCAAAGGCTCCAAGAAGGCCTGCATTAAAGAAAACTGTCTAAATTGTTTTAGCTTAGGATTTTCAAAATTTCTTCTATTACGGAACTCTTTTTTTTTTTTCTTGGAATACTTCTAAACACTTTGCTGAACTAACTCTCTCAGTGAGATAATTTGGAAACTGCTGCTCTAAGCTAATCATTGGATGTACCTGAAAACCTAAGGCCAAATCTGAGTTCCCAGAGATCTATCACTCTTGGAACTTCATTATCTATTTTCATATATTGTAATCCAAACAGACTCTATACTATTGACTGATGTGTTAGATATTTGCACACTTTTGTTTAGATGTTCCCTTCTATTAATCAAGCTGCTAGTCATCATTGGGACCAAGGTAAAATACAATACTTAATTCTCTTGGGTAAAATTAATTTTATTTTCTATAATTCCACAGTATTATGGAGTTTTACCCTATTATATACTTTGACTCCTAAATTTCCTTTTCAGAATTTGCCTCCAAAACTAGTTTAACATCTTTTTGAATCTTTACATCTTCCATTAAAGTATATGGAAGGCTTGATGTAGACACTCAAAGATATTTCCCATTTAAATTAAATAATGACCCAGAATTGCGACAGATTATTTGAAGTGAGCATAGAAAGGAGGAAATTGAATTTGTTTCCAACAATCCCTTCATCCCCCATGTAGATCCACATTTACTAAAGTTCCTAAGACAAGGGTATTTTACCCTCTGAAGTTTTACTATCATGTTGAAAGATTCATCTGTAGTGTAATGACTTCTGAGAACTAGGTAATATGCATCTTATTATCACATAATTTGGGCATTTCAGTATTATCCAGAGTGAAGATTTTAGTGCTGTTAAACGCATTCAAATAAATGTAAAAGTCAGTGTGCATAACAAATGCAGAATACATTAAGAGTGGGTTTCATTGGCCTGAATCATCAGGAGAATTTCCTCTCCACTTAGTTTACTTGTATTGGCACAGCTTAAGAAAAATGAATATATAGACAAGCTGTAGTTTAAATTAAGCCATGGAGGGAATTCTGTATTTCTCATTTATTTTCTTCATTGTCTTAAGTTTCATTTCATAAAAAATAAAATACTTCTCAGTAAAGTAGAGTTAAAACTTTAGTGAGATGAGATCTAACCAAAGACCTTCTTAAATTCTATAGCCTTCCAACAGACACATAAATTCCAAGAACTGGAGAACTCGCCTAACTTCTTGAAGAACTTCAGCTTTTAACTCCCTTCTACTGTTGGCCACATGCCTAGACCTCACCAAATTCTCTAATCCATAGGGTTTCCCTAATTTCCCTCTGCATTCCTAAAATTATGGCTCCCTCTTGTGTATATATTTATCAGCTATACTAGAATTAAGCTATATTTTATTCTCTTCTAAAAGCCAATTTTGTGCTTTATACTTAAGAGAAAATATAAACCTCCTTTTTGTGAAATTTTATCCCTACTTTCATAAGCTTATATATATTGGGTTCATTAACAAAGACTTAATTAAGAATGAAGAGACATGTATATTCATATTTCCTTTCTTGATATCTTTTTTCCCATGGGCTCAGGGAAAATAATTTAAACAACATATTTATTACTAATGGTGGTTAACATTTATTTGGAAGTGTTCTAATTTTTTATATGAATTTGTTCATTTAATCCTCGCAGCAATCTCATCAGGCAGGTACTATTATTATCCTCATTCTATAGCTGAGGAAAGTGAGGCACACGATGTTAACTCACTTCAGATTAAATAGTGAATGAGTGACAGACATGGTATTTGAACCCAAGTAGTCTGGTTCCAGAATCCATGTTTTTAATTCTGATACTATATTATCTCTTTTAAGACATGAGCAAGAAAGTAAATCATCTGAAATGCCAGCAGTGAGAGATGATACGATTAGTATTTTAAGTACCCTTTCAAGCATGTCTTCAGAAATAGTCTCACTTCCAAAACAGCTTCCTCACTCATGTGTCTGGCACCTGGACCTCTGGCTACACAGCACCTCAATCCTCTAGGACAGCAGGGTTGTCAGACTTTTTACATGGTGGCCCAGGTCTCCAAAAGGAAGTGTTCCAAGAGAAGGGAGTAGAAGCTGTCACTCTCTTTACTAAGCTGACCACAAGTCCCATTTCAAATGGAACAGAAAGCAGCAGTACTACCCTATTTCACACAGTACATACGGGCAGCCTACTGACTCCTTGAATTTAGTCTAGTGATACTAGGCTGACCATACGTACCCTTTGAAATGGGACAGGACCGTTGTTTTCTGTCCCATTTGAAATGGGACATCTGTTCAGCCTAGTTAGACCTAATCCTGGAAACTGGTGTGGCTTCACTTCTGCTGTATTCTGTTGGTCAAAGCAGTCATAGAGCCTGTTCAGATCCAAGGGGAGGATTCATAGATGTCGATCTCTTCATACAAGGGGTGTCAAGAAATTCTTGCCTATCTTTTATCTGCCATACCTAAATTAATATATTTAAACATCCTTTCAGGCATATCCATATATAGAGAGAGAGAGAGAGATTTAAATAAGTGGAATTACAGTATTCCGCATTATCTACAGGGGATATAGTCCAAGACCCCAGTGGATGTCTGAAGCCACGATAGTACCAAACAAACTACATATACACTATATTTTTTCTACACATTTATACCTATTACAAAGTTTAATCTATAAATTTGGCACGATAAGAGATTAACAACTAACTAAAAATAAAATAAAGGACAACAATATACTGTAATAAAAGTTATGTGAATGTGGTCTCTCTCTTAAAGTATCTTGTTGTATTTACTGTACTCACGTTTTCACTTCAAGGAAGTACTTCACAGCTTCTCTTTGGCATATTTCAATTGCCAGCACCACTACTCTTGTGCTTGGGAGTAATTTTTAAGTAAAATAAGGGTTACTTGTATACAAGCACGGCAATAACTCAACAGTCCACCTGATAACAGAGACAGCGACTCAGGAACTAACAGGCAGGTCACAGCTACAGCGTGGACAGGCTGGAGAGCGGGGTGATGCAGATCCCTGATGCGATGGATCAGGAAGGCGCAGGAGTTCATCGTGCTACTCAGAACGGTGTGCAATTTAAAACTTATGAATCATTTCTGGAATTTTTCTATTTCATATTTTCACACCAAGGCTGACCATAGGTAACTAAAATGAGGAAATTGAAACCACAGATAAGGGAGGACTACTGTATGTGACAGAGGCTATTTTTGTGGACTTCATTCTTTATATCGTTTACTTTTATTTTACGTGCCTCCTTCCTCCACTCTACTCCTATGCCTCCCTAACACATGTCTTCGTTCCCCAGCCAGGTAACCAATGTCAACAAACTTTTTTCAGCCAGAGCGCCAATATTAAAGTTCTTTTCTACAGCTATATATTCATGCTTTACACACACACACACTTTTATATAGTCTTCTAGCAGTTGACAGAGGCACTTACTTGATGTGACTTTAATTAGACTCCACCTCTAAGCCCTCTTCTAAACAAGGCTTCAGCCTTGGGTTTCAGTGTTGGTCTGTCAGAACTGTATCACCTAGTTCAGCAAGAATCCTGTTCTGTCATTTTAAGCCACATTCACACACTTGATATCCTATCCCTGTAATAGATGATCAATTCCTCATTGCCCATCCTAAAGATCACCCCAGCCTGTCTTCAGCAATAATCCTGTCAAGCGGGTTTAGCCAGAATCCCCCCAATTCTAACCCCTAATGTTTCAGTAATTTTCCGTCCACTGACTCCCTCCCTGCTCCATGGCTATAGATTCCCATTTATCCAGGCCGTGTTTCGAATAGTCTCCTATCGCAATAGCTCCTGAATAAAATACACTTTTACTGTTTTAACTATGGTCCAGCTCTGGTTTTCCTTTCACACAATACTCTGGAAATCCCTCCAAGTGGCCTGGAAAGCAGTTAACATCCTTTTTATTAGATTTATATCTATGCTATTAACATATCAAAACGTATTCAACCATTCCCTCTAAAGATAGAAAGTGATATTCAAAAAAATTATTTAAAAAAGTACTGATGGGAAGAAAAATGATGAGGCATTAAACACACACATTCACTCCTGACCTTTCTTAAAGGCTTGCTAAAATGAATTCACAGGGAATTTACTGTAAGTCATAAACCCACAATGACAGGGACAACGGCAGAGTGCACAACAGCCACAAAATGTCAGTAGAAAGCAGCTGCATGTTTTGTACGTCATGTATCAGACCTAAGAAAACAAAGTCCTGTCAGTGCTGCGGAAAACCCGAAACAAGCCAACTCACACTGTAAACCCAAAGGATCAGAACTGGTGATAACACACACCTCTGGGAGAAGAGTTGAGCAGGAGATTACAGTCGAGTAGATTAAAGTCTGTTTAAGAAACGGAGGTAGCAACAAGAGGGTAACCTAGGTTGTTCCCAGCTTCAGTTCTCTCAAGACCAACTGCCAACTATCTGCAGACAAGATACCATCGAGAAAATCCCAGAGCCCAGCCTACAGAGACGGAGAAGGACCACATTCGAAGGGTAAGAGGAATGGCTTCACAGTGTCCAGATTGTGCCTCCCCAAGACCGGACAGCACCACACCAAGCGGGCCCCTCTGGGTCTATAGTTTCTCCAGTATGGGGGGGAGGAACCCCAAGACGGACATCCAGCTGCCCAGCATGGCAGGAGCTTCTCAGGAGGCTCCACCCAGCTCTTGCCTCCTGGGGGTCATTGACCGCATCAGCAGGGCCAGAACAGCGGGGAAGCAAAGACAGAAAGAGGGGCCGAGTTTACAGCAACGAGGGCTCAGATCTTAGAGGAGCACAGTCCTCCTCACAGCTGCGCCTGAGCAGAGATCCCAGCCAGCAGCTCTGCACATCTGCAGAGCCAAGCCAGGGGCCCTGTCTAGCCCGGGGGTTTGGATGGCAATTCTGCCTGATTCAGGTCCCCAGCCAATGAGCTATTCCTGCTGTGAAGCTTCTTCAGTGACTCCGCCCAGGGCAGCAAATACACAGCTCCACCCACCTGCTGACATTAGCCTCCAGTCCCAGCTGATGAGGAAGCCTCCGTGTTTCACAACTTTCTTGGGAGCTTCCCAGACATAAACTGAATCCCACCCCCATATGCACCATGTGAAGAGAGACTGAAGAGGCAGGCCACTCCGGGTTGCTGGTGGCAGGTTTAATAAATGAGGGAATTTATGAGACTTGGGCAGCCATAAGTTGAATAGATTTCCACACCTACCTGCTAGAATCTTAAAAACTTTTTACAGAGGCCTTAACTAGGTTCAATCCCATACCCAGCTCAGACAGTCTCTAAACATTTCTATCTCAAGGCTGTATCCTGGGAGCAACCTTAGGGAGCAGAGAACCTATGGTAAGTGGACTACACACTCCAAGGACAAGGGAGGAGCCTCCAGTTGCCCAGGTGCGGCTTGTAGGTCAGCATTATGGAGGTTCCTCAGAAAATTAAAAATAGAGCTACTATACTATCCAGCATCCCACTTCTGGGTACTTATCCAAAGAAAATGGAAACACTAATTTGAAAAGATACATGTATCCCTATGTTCACTGAAGCATACTATAAATAACTATAGCCAAGATATGGGAACAACCTAAGTGTGCACCAACAGATGAATGGGTATAGATCTATATCTATAGATAGATAGATAGATAGATAGTCTAATTATATATATATAATTATATATTATATATAACTCAGTCATAAAAAAGAATGAAATCTCACCATTTAATACAACATGGAGGGTTCTTGAGGGTATTATGCTGTTTGAAATAAGTCAGACAGAAAAACAAATACTGTTTGATCTCACTTATATGTGGAATTTTTTTTTTTAATCAAAAACTGAACACACAGATACAGAGAAGAGGTTGGTGGTTGCCAGAGGCAGTGGGTGGAGGGTGGACAAAATGGGTAAATGGGATCAAAAGGTATGCATTTCCAGTTATAGAATAAATAAGTGAAGGGATTGTATTATACAGCATGGTAACAACTGTAATACTTTATTGTATATTTGAACACTGCTAGAAGAGATCTTAAAAGTTCTTAACATAAGAAAAAATTTTGTAACTATGTATGGTGACAGATGTTAACTAGACTTATTGTAGTTTCAGTTCACAATATACAATGGCTGTCTGTGGGGGGGAAACCCAGCCATAAATGTCTCTGTTTTTCACAGTACATTGCTGGATGCTTTCCGGACAGCCCTTGTATACAAATATCAAATCAATGTGTTGTACACCTGAAGCTGATATGTTAGTCAATTATACCTCAATTCAAAAAAAATTAGATAATTTTTGTAAAATGCTTGAAATGGCAAACACTCAGTAAATATTAAGTACAGATGTAAATATAGAAGATAAAGGATATATAAATATACATACATATACACATAAGCAAGCACATAGGCGATAAGACACACCTAGAAGTGAGTTTGAACATGCAGAATCTGATGCTTACTCTAAACCTCATGAAAATTATTTAGACCTTGGAATATGCTCAAATGCCATAAGAGCAACACAACCACAGAGAATACCATCTTTTTCTCTTCCCGGCGTTTGAGAAAGTGACTGAAAAAGTCGGATAAAAAAACAAGTGGGAAGCCGCCGCTCCTGGAGCCCGTGAGATTCGTTGTTGCTGCAAAGTGCTCTGGCGCCACCTTGTGGCCGCACCGCGCAGCGCCCGCAGCTCCACGGACGCTGTGAAGGCTGAGCTGTCCAAAGGCCCCCTTCAGCGCCGAGATGATGAAGTTTCCTCGACGGGGGGCGGGGGGGACCCTAACCTATCTCAGACGGAAAGGGTGCATAAAGCTTGCCCCATTTTCCGAAAACCTATGTCTGTGTTTTGTATTGAATTATCCCACCTAACCACTTCCCCCATGAAGCTGCTGGTTGGCCCTTAAGGATTCTGCAGGTGCCAGTCAATAGGAGAGATTGGATGGTTACACAACTGATTAGAACATGACCAGAAAAGAGCTCTAATACATGTGGGTAGACATGAAGAAGGGTTTTAGGGGGATACAAAAGCAGAACTAAGGACAGGCCAACAGCCAGGATTGTGTGAGAGAATTCCATTCAATTAAACTCTTTTTGAGCTCCTGCCACTATGCCTCATGCTCTCTACTAAGGGCTAGAAATGGTTAACTCCTTAAGAAGCTCACTTAGGAAAAGTCTTTAGGAGGTACTAAGGAATCACTACTTAGTTAGAAATACTTGGTTAGAAATTCTCTGGTTAGCTCAAACAAGCAGTAGTCTAGGAACCGTACCAAGTTTATAAAGTAATTCCCAGATGTAAACATGTTGCTAAACAAAAGGAAAATATAATCTATATATGCCACTTCTGGTTTGGGAAAGAAAACAAAACCTTTCTCTTTCTTTTCCTCAGTGAAATCTCTGTCACTCTTCGAAAGCCAAATTTAAAACATCAACTCATCCATTATAACTCCCAAATCATTGCTCCACTGCTTCTGTGAATTTGGGGCACCCTGGTCCCCTTATTTTATCACTTGATACTTTGCATTTTTCCCAATGAACTCAAATATTCATGCATCTTGTCTCCCCATTTCACTCAAATAAATATTACACACTTCGAAGGCAGGGAACGAGTCCTCAGCTTTTGCAGATTCGAAGTCCCCACCCTGTGTCCTCTTCAGCGGCTCTTGACACCCATCAGGCGTAAGTTCATTTATTGTCCCCCAACCCTCTCCACATGGTCATACACACCTAGACTCAAATTTTTCTCTTTTAAGCCCTGAGGAAGAAGTGTCCCTGCTTCTGCTCAAAAATAACTTTTCATCATGTTCTGGTTTTCATCTCTGCTCACTGTTCTTAAACACCTACACCATCAGTCTTTTTCATGCATCAGCGATCGCTCTCTCTCTCTCTCTGTCTGTCTCTCTGCAGTGCTGTTCTTCTCAGCCTGTAAGGAAAACCTAATGTCTCTCACCCTTAAAAAGCTGCTCTCCAACCTCTGCCCCATCTCTCTCCTTCATTTTTCATCCAACCTTAGTGAAAGTCTATATAGTCAGTGTCTTCACTCTAACCTTCCACAATCCTTTCTTGACATAGTCTTGCTTTCACCCTCAATAATTGCTCTCACGTGGTTAAGAAAGTCCTCTCAAATGTTTAATCCAACATCTCTTTTCACTTTTTATCTTTCTGCTTTTTTTATAGCACTTGACCCTCTTTATTGACCACTTACTCCTTAAATTCTCCCCAAAGTACTGTTCTTCAATAAGTATTTATCAGCTCCTCACTATATACTATGCTCCTTACTAAGCCTGATTCAAATGGAAATAAATTATTCCTGCCAACATTTTACAATCTAGCAGAGGATGAGTGTAACGTAAGAAGAGTACAAAAGAAGTATCTTAGTCTCCTAGTTCTTGTACTGAAACTTTGCATATTCTTTCTTACAAAGTCTCTCCAATTTTTACAACACACCATATGTCTACATTCCCAATATACTTATAGACATATACATAATTAACCTATCACTGGTTCATATCTCAACATAATAAGGTGAGATTTATCATTCTCTCTACTGGAGATAAATCCATATTTCAAATAATCTTTCTGGATGGCTTCCAAAAAATTACTTTGTAATAAAACTGATAAATAGATTAAACTGGGAGTAAAAAAAGAAAATGCCAGCATAAGGATGTGACGTAAAGGGGACCCTTATACACTGTAACTGAAAATAATTTTAAATGGGGGGGAAAGGTGAAGGGGAATCAGAGGTTCAAATTTCTAGGTATAAAACAAATAAATGTGGGGGATGTCCCATACAACTGAAGGAATGTAGTCAATTGTATTATGATAGATTGGCATCATGCCAGATGGCTGATAGGCTTACCATGGTGACCACTTCTTTAGGTTTCTAAATGTTTAATCACTATGATGTCCACCAGAAATTAATGTAATATGTATGTTAGCTATATTTTAATAAAACTATTTTTTAAAACGGAGAAAAGAATCCACTGGATGCCTGATCCTAAGTCATGACAGACAATAATGCTTCGAGAAGGAAACTGGGCTAATCAGAGTCTAGCTATCTTTTGCAAAGTGTGATGCATAAGAAACCTTGTCTTGCCTGAAACCTTGGGTTAGTTTCTGACTAGCTGATTACTAAAGTCAGCAGCAAAGTGAAAATAAAGTATCAATTCCCAGTGAAGGGAGAAGGGGGGTGCGAGAAGGAAATCTTAAAAGTCCTCACCACACACACACACACACACACACACACACACACACGAATGTTAGCAATGTGAGGTGATATATTTAACTAACCTTAGTGTGGTATCATTTTGCAATGTACCGGTATACATATATCAAATCAATACATTGTACACCTTAAACTTACAAAATGCTATTCAAAGGCTGTCTGGAAAGTATCCAGCCATGTAACTGTTCTTGTTATATTGACAATGACTTATTTTTTCCAGACAGCATTTGCGTGTCAATTACATCTCAATAAAGCCAGACAAGAATAAAACAAAAACAAAAATGCAAGCTCTTTCACCTCTTTATTTGCTTACGCTTTCACGTGGATATTTGTCCTCAAACTACAATATCTTTGCAGAAATTTTTTAAGATACTGTTTAAGTTGAACTTATCTTGCATTGTGTGTGTATGCGAGTATATAAGGTATATGCAATGCACTTAATAAGTACTTATTAATAGAGTTAAATAATCTGCATTAGAATTTAGTTATTTTCTGTGCAAAGAAAAAATAAAATATGTTTCAGATCCTCAGAAAACTTTAGAAATTCAAGGTGCTGAGAAACTGGAAAAGCTGCTAAAAAATGGTTCTAGATCATTGTGTGCAAATGTTCCACTCTTGGGACTATAAATAACCCTGGACAGGAAAGTACATAGAACTAGATAGTTGCCACCTACTATAGACTGGATTCTGATTTTTTTTTAAAAAGGGGGAGTTATTATTGGTAATTGGTCAAAAATAAGAGAAAACAAATACAGATTTGCCTTCTTACTGCCACTGGTATTAGTTTTTAGTTATGGCACCTGGTTACTGCTTTTTATTAAAAAAGAAAAGTTGATTCTGTAACAGCAAGATGGTTCCCATGGTGGAACCAAGTGGTGTGCCCATTGAGAATTTCTTATGTCCTGTCATGCCTGGAAGGCCAGCAGAAAGCTCATGTGAGAGAACTTCTTCACAAAGATACTGGTGGTCAGGATCTATAAGAGGTTGCTTCAGTACTAATAGTCAGAAACGAGTGGAAAACTGAGCTGTGAGTAACAAGTTCACCCTGAACCTTCAGACAGGCTTCAATATGAGGAAGGAAGAAATCATTCAACCCAATGAAGAAAGAAATCAAAGTACCCAAGCTCGGTGTGAACACAAAGATCAGAGATCCAGATGAGAATGTGGTAGAGACTTCTAATTGTTCACCAAACTTTACGGTCCCATTTCAAAACTAAATTTCATTTCTTTTTTAAATAAATGGGTATTACAGGTTGTTTTTGCTATCCCTTATTGCATAGTAATAGACCTTAAAAGCTGGCCACTTCGCTAAAGACTACATTTCCTTGCCTGCCTCGTCATATGCGTAAATTATCATCAATGGAATGTAAGAAGTGAGTGTACAATTTCTGCCTCAATTCTTAAATGAAAACAAATTGCTTTAACTTGAACTCTTTCCCTCTCCTGCAACCTAGATTGTGGATGTGCCTATGCCATGCTTTAATCATGATGCCAGGGACAGTGACCTAGGAGACAGCAGAGCAAGACAGAAGGAGTTTGGGTCCCTGAATGACCTCATGGAACAAAATGACTCCTCCAACTAACTTGGAATACTCACTGAAGGACAATTACATGAACATGAAATTATTTTCCTTAAATACCCTGTTTTGGTCACCTTTGTTATAGTGGCTTAGCCAGTATTCTACCTGACACTGAGGAAAAATTGAATACATTATAGAACGATCTCCATTTATTGTTACTCTCTTGAATCTCCCAATCTGGGGCAACCTGGGGAAGTTTTAGTTGATTATACATGAGCAGAGAGGCAGTACAGTGCGAAGGAAAGAGCACTGGAGTCAAGGCGACTTTGGCTGAAGTCCTCACTTCAGTCCTCTAAAAACTATGTAACTATGTTTGAGTTACTTAAACTTTCTAAGCTTCAGTTCATCTGTAAACAGAGAACAATAATTACATGACAGGCAAATTGAGATAATTAAACATAATCTCAGAAAAGAGTAGGTATTTCATAAATGATAGTATCCTTCCTTTCATCCTTTCTTCTTTTTTTTTTGGTTGTTTTTTTTGTTGTTGTTGTTGTTGTTGTTGTTTTGACAGAGAGAGAGAGACAGAGACAGAAACAGAAAGAAGGGGAAGAGCCCAGAGCAGTCTCCGTAGTTGTACCTTAGTTTTCGATATAGTTTCATTGCACAGGTGGGTGGAGGGCCACACAGGGCAGGAACCAGGCCGGGGCCTCCCGCATGGAAAGCTCATCCCAGCAAGAACTGAACTGGGGGCACACGCCAGCTCAGCATAAGGGTCCGCACGAGCCAGAGCTGGGATTTGATCCTCAGACCCCAGGGCTGCAAGACGAGTGCTCAACCCACTGAGCCATCCCAGCATCCCCTCGTCCTTTCTTCTGGAATCTCAAATCTAGGAATTAGTAAGCATGGTTTTTTATGCCAAGGACTTTATGAGGAAGAGTCCATTACTAAAACTTTTGGATCCAACTCTACCAAGCAGCCTTCTTGGGACTGTCCTAAATGAGCTCCCCCTGTCCAGGACTCTCCAGTTCTCTGTCCCATGGGATCCAAGTCATCTAAGGCCTGCAGTTTCTGTAACAATGGCAACCCTAGACCCACATGTTCCTAGAGCAAAAAAAAAAAAAAAAGAAAGATCTAGACTAAGGAAGGTTGCGGAAGACAGTCTGTTTCAACGTGTCGTTGCTACCTGACCCTCAGGCTGGCCCTGGGCCGAAAGAGAGAGAGTGCTTCCCCCAACCTCCTCTTGGAAACTGATCCTAACCGATGTTCATTCTGACATATACCAGTCCCTCTCCTGCTCCACATGCTGATCCCTGGAACAGGGCATTGTCCTGCCCTGGTCAAGCATGTATAATTCTTTGGCACCTGAAAAGCAGTGGGGGATCCATTCGTCTTGCGCTGAAGCCACGCCTCGCATGTAAGTTTACCTTAAAAAAACTCTATTAATTACTAGACTGGAGTTGCCAGCCTTTCTTTGGTCTTCCCTTGTCTTCTGCTTATGGAGGTAGATAATCCATCTCAGAGCCTTCCCCTGGGTTTGTAGGTACAAGCAAATGTGGGTAAGAGAATGTTCTCTATAAAACAAATTACAAAAAAATTCATGTGCCCACTGTCTGGGTACATAATGTCTAGACATTCATGGGTTTCATATTTATGTGCCCAATACAATTTTACTGAAACCCAGAGCTAAAATTACACTCCATAAGCATTTACAAACAGTCTGTTCGATCCATCTCCAAGTTACAAGAGATGCAAAGATAAAAACGACAAGGTCTCAGCTCTCTTAGAATTCACAATTTAATGGGGGTAACAGAAATACATATAAAAATCTCCAATACAAGCAGATGCTGAAACGTGCTATAACATCAAACAAGCTAGGGTGTAGGCTAAGCTGCCATAACAAAGAGGACCAAGATAGAGTGGTGTAAAGAAGAGAGTTTATTTCACTGTCACGTATTGTTTGATACAGAGCTGTGGGGAAAGGAGAAATTGCCAAGTTTAAGTAATATTATGAAAGCAGTAAAATCTGTCTCCTTGGCCCTACTGCCTCCCTTTCTTCTAAGGTATAACCCCTTCACAACCTCCCAGCATGTCTTCAATATCCTGATACTCCACTCCCAAGGCCTGAACATACTTTCATAAAAGTGCTGAAATATTCATTCATAGTCAGATGTAAATAACTGGCAAGATTTCATGTGGTTCCCTTTCCAGGGTACCACATACTTAAAACTCTCTAGTCTTAAAACCCACCTAAAATAGATATTTACTGTTAACTGTGTTGGGGGAAATATGTGGAAGAAATTTTAAAACCTCTAATCCCAAGAGTAGACTTTCTCTCTACTCACAACCACTCTCACACACAGACATTGGGGATGAACTGACCTCATACTTTGAACATTATTGTACCAGTAGATTTTGAAGTAATGTAGAGAATTTATCAGGTGAGGCTAATACAATCAAAACATTAGGCCAGTAGAGTTTTACCATGTCTGTGCTAAAACAATCATTTTGACAAAATTTTTCTCCATAAACTTTTGGGAATTTTTGCCTCATCTTAAAATGAATCTGACCATGCTTACACAGGAAGAGGTAGACCTAGAAATACTGTTGATTATTAGTGAATTACTGTGCCCTTAGGAGTTAGTTTGATTTCCAAAGGAGAAAAACTAAATATAGTTGTCACACTCTTACAATTTACTCTGTTGCTTACTGTGATTACTTTAATAGTATGACATTGCACTCCATTTACTTGTTAAATAGTAGTCCCATCAAGTTCTAAGATTAGGTTGCTTATTAGTCAGGTAAAATACTCATGTATTCTAAATTATTCTCCCCACAACATGTTAGTATAAAACAACTACTTTAGTATTTGATCCCCAAATAACATTAAAGAACTGTTTGGTTAATATATTCTTTTGCTATAGTTTATTACAAAATACTCTGAATGATCCAACTTTGTCTATAACTCACAGTTGAATTCCTATTTTTAAATCCTCTAGTTCTTACGAGTCATAACCAAACCATCAATTTGCTTTTCAACATTCATAATAACATTGTTTTTCACAAGTCTAACTGGTTTTGAAAATTATGTGCTACACAAGCTGACTCAGGACATTTTCATATGCTTTGGCTTTGTATTTCTCAAAAGAAAAATTTTTTTTTCTTCACCTCATAACCAAATCGCTGGTCATTTGTACGCAAAAATTGCATAAATTTCTTCTGTAATATTAACTCATAACAACTCAATGAAAGCTCATTAGTACAGTTTTTTGTTTTTGTTTTTTTTACCGAGAGAGAGAGAGATACAGAGACAGAGACAGAGAGAGAACTGAACTGGGGGAGCTCCCAGTTCAGCACATGGTTCCGCACAGGCCGGGGCCGGGGCCAGGATTCGATCCCCTGTCCCCGGCGCTGCAAGGTGAACACCTAACCCACTGAGCCATCCCGGCTTCCCCACATTAGTACAGTTTTTAAATCTAATCTTGTGATGTCTTCATAACATCTATAAACTAATTAGAAACATTGCATTTTCAATCATTTTATTTTGAAATATACTATGTTTATTCACTGCAATAAAATATTGACAAAAAAAAACTTTCAGAAGTGCAGAAATAAAATAGTTGTTCTGATTATAAAATGAAAATATTTTGGACTTAATTTTAAATATTTTAATTAGAAAGGGAAGTGAAGTTTTCATTGACGCTTGCTATAATTATCCAATTTATATTAATGTAAGTTCCTTTCCCTCTTCATATACAAAATAGATTTTGAAAAAGAAAATGAACCTGTTCTAGCATATCTTAAATAACAAAAGCCTGTTTCTTTGTTTGACCACTTAATACCAATAATCACTTAAAAAATTCAACAATGCTTAGACACGTTTCACAATTTGTCTTAATTCCTTGTAGTCTGTGCTATAAATAAAACACACAGAAAATTTTTTTAAGCTTTTTAAATGATTATTTTATAATTTCTTTAGAAATAAAAGTGTAGGATTCTATTTCTACCACAAGGCGTCAGTCCATGGTAATTTAATCTTCAAAGGGTTTTAACATTACCCCGTGGAAAGTCAATGACTACAAAAAATACATATTTTAAAGAATTAACAGTCCCAGGAGGCTTAGCTATGAGTAAAGGACAATCATGGAAAATGGAGGTGAGCATGTCCTTTCCTTTGCTTTTTTTAATCAGGCTAGTTCTGGGGATTCTGTACACCAAATCCTCAAATGTGACAATTCCCGTCTCAGACACACTACCCTGAGCTGAGACTGGTTCCAACTCAAAGGAGCAAGTTCCCCATTCACATTCTTTATTCATACCCCCTCATATTTTAAAAACAACCTAAAACTTATAGTGACAATAACTTTAGGTTGGGGTGCTTAATTAGGGTGTGGTAAGTTGGCTTTGACAAATAAGGGAAGGAGTAGACGTGAGTTTTAAGGGCTTTTTCAGCTGGGGGATAATGTTTGTGTGGCTTGGGGTACAAGGTTTGGACAAAGAAATCACTCTCGGAGACTCAGATTTGTCTTCCTCAACTGGAAATAATACCCACTTCCATAGAGTTGCTGTGACGCATAAAATGAGCTAGCTAAGCTTTAAAACAGTCCATCTCAAAGTGTGATCTGAGAGTGGTTCAGCATCACCTGGGAACGTGTGTGAAACGCAGAATCTCAGGTACCATCCCAGACCTAAGGAACTGGAAATGTGCAAATGAGGGCCCAAAATGGTGTTTTAATAAGCCCTACGGGTGATTCACGTTAAAGTTTGAGAACCACTGCTTTAAAGAATTGCACAGAGGTTCGTTACCTGGGAGGTTAAAGAAAGGCGAGGAGTGTAAGGGCGCATAGAAGACCTCGGGCAGGGGCTGTGCGGCGCAGAGCTCTTTGGGGTGGGGGAGGCAACGGGAGTGGCCAGGCGGCAACATAGGATAAACCCCTAAATTCAGCTGCTGAAACCTGCGAGGACACTCGGTCCGGAGCAGGAGCCGTGCAGACGCCAAGCACCCACAGGTGGCGCTACACCGGCAAATGGCAAGGAGGCGGGGTCTGCAGCGGGAGAGGAGGCTCCGCGGTCCAGAGGCTCGGGCGCCGCGTGGGGCTGCCACCTCCCGGAGACAGCAGCGGCCGCCACTTACCGTCAGTCACGCCAGGAAGCGGTGAGTTCCCTGACTCGTGCCTGCCCGCCTCCGGGTGTCCGTCCTTGTCCGGCGCCGCCTCCCAGCCTCGGGAGGGCTGCACTGGGTAACCAGCCGGCGCGGGACCGGGCCGAGAGCGGTTCACGGAGCCCCCTCTGCGCTACTCCAGGGCGCGCTGCAGTCCAGCCAGCTCTCCGCAGAGCACAGCGCGCCGTTGTGGCCGGTCCAGGGGCTGGGAGCCAGGGACCCACAAGGAAGCCTTTTCGCTGGGGGCTCAGGAATATGGTGAGTTATTTGTCCTTAGATTGAGTTCTAATGGCAAGTGTGCCAACTTGGCAAAATACCCAACAAGTTTGCCTCACATTGATGAATGATGGGTGCGTAGTACTTAAAATCGTACAACTTCTCTTCGGGTTTCCTAGTAACAGGAAGTTTTCATTTTAAATCCTTAGAACATTAGTCCTACTCTTTCAGGATCTGGGTTGGAGTTTAAATTCCCTTCAAATCATCAACCAAGGCTTTATTTGTATATGTCATGGGTCAAGTCCATTGGATGGAGTTTATAGACTTAAAATGTATGAACACTTCAAATTTCTTACTCTTGTTATTTTTGTAAAATATATATATATATATATATATATATATTTCTCTCAACGTCCTAACATTTAATAACAGGTCATTCCTTTAGCACAGAATGTTAAGCACAGGGAGGAAGCAATGCTTAACACACACACACACAACAGCCCAGTGAAGAAAAACAGCTCCCCTTTACATAGTTAAATGTGGTAACACAGGTGTGCACTTGAAAGTATAGTAGGTTTAGAAATGTAATGCATCCCACAATGTATCCAGTCACTGAGTTTCTTCATATTCTACTCTTTGACATAAACATGAGTCAGTTGGGCTGTGTAAATATTTAGCAGGAACATCAGGTCAGCCTTCCTGCTACAACAAAATGGAATAGTCACATCAGAAATATGCTTTACTTTTTAGAGGAAATAAAAGGGAACTTTGGGTCAAATTTTGGAGTTCCTAGTATCTGAATACTGTGCTGTTTTCTGTATGTTTTTTGTTTTGTTTTTTTATGAGAAGATTTTACTGTAGAATTTAAATTATATACTTGGTTAATGTCCATTGGAAACCAACGTATTTTATTTGACTGACATTTTATTTTCTTGGCTTCTGGACACAAAGTTGACTGTGGGCCACACAGTCAACAAGTTCCCTTACTGCCCTGGGCTTTTCCTTGGCTTTGATCTTCAGCATAGTCTCCCTACCAAGCAGACAAATGGCTGGTTACCACTCCAGGGCCACTCTGGCTTTTCTCCCAGATTCTATGCAAAATGGCCCTCAATCTGCAAACACTACCAAGTTGCTAGATGCCCACAGACCAGGCTAGAAAAGAGCCCTCACGCTACCATGCTGCCATCTATCTATAAAACTTTGTCTCCCTTTAGGATTGCACAACCATGCAGTTAGTTGTTGAAATGTCTGCCTCCTCTCCTAGACTGAGATTTTTGAGAGCTGAGGCTCCGTCTCATTTAACTTTGTATTCCCACTGCTCTGGCATTGTTATTCACAATATAGCTAATGAGTTAATATTCAATAAATGTAGATTTTTATGTTAACATCTTTGCCATCTTGCAGCTCAGAATTCAAACATCTAAATAGTGTGAAGTACTTCTTGTTTGATTTGAGTAGATAACGCTTCTAATCCTAGATACATATACATGGGCGCCCTTCCCCCCAAATTACTCTATTTGTAATGTTGGCTAAATCACCAAATGATTTGTAATAATACTTCTTAATGCAAAGTACTGTAAGCTCCTCCAAAGCAAGCACGAAGTGTCATTCTCTTTTCTTCTTGGTATCTGTCATAGAGTTCAGTTCATAAATACTTGATGATTGGCATATACTCTACACAGAACTCCTTGAAATGCCAATGATATAAACCCAGCTCAAACTAACTCAGGTGAAAAGGGGAATGTATTGGCTTGTATAACTGAAAAATTCAGGATCTGGTCTCAGGGACTCTAAACACTTAAAATATGTCACCAATACTCCTCTGTGTCTTTCCCTGTTTTTGCTTGTGCTTCTGTCCTGGTTTTCTTCTGTTCTGTGGAAGACATGCTCCTCCTTACAGCATATAGAAGAAAGCATGGTAGGCTTCTGTTATCCCACTTAAAATGTTAAAGATATGTCCTCTTTACAGGCTGACCAGACATCCTGTTTTAAACTGGACAGAACAACAGTACTGTCCCATTCAAATGGTATGTGTGGTCAGCCTACTGACACCTTTAATTTAGCCCACTGAGACTAGGCTGACTATACATACCATTTAAAACAGGACAGTACCATTGTTTTAAACAGGACATCTGGTCAGCTTCCTATTTATCAATTTCATATAAAAATATCAGAGAAAAACTCTAATTGGGCCAGCGAGGGTTTTGTACCATCCTTAAGCCAATCAGTGTGATCAAGGGAATAGAGAACTGTGATTAGCCAAGACTGAGTCATATGCCTACTTCTATGGCCAAAGGAGGGCATTTCTCCAAATGGAGGAAATGTTTTATAACATTAAAAAAGTGGGGAAAGAATGTAGGCATACAAAAACAAAACTATCCTCAGCGTGAATCTTGTGAAATTTCAAAATAGATTGTATGTGGAAAATGTTCTCAGAGCATTTCAACAAAAGCAAATGTTGATATTATAGAAAGATGGGTCCTCTTTATTCTTTGTGAAGGTTAAATCTTTAAAAGTTGAACGATGTTTTAAGTATTTTAAACTACTCCTGGAAACAACTTTTGACTTAATGAAGTATTTCAGGTGCTCTAAAATTCAGAAACACTTGGAATATTTTCTCTCAATCAAATTGTTGTATATCTATCTGCTTTTCTCATTGAAGTTCATCAAGTTGGTGATGTATTCCTGTGGAAAGAAATTTAGAACTAATAAAAACAATAAATAACATTGTGACATTATATGTTTCCCTTTCCTAAAAAATATTACAAGAAGCCTGAATGAATATCTGTGAAAGGTATTAAGGTAAATATTCCTTATTGAGTAGGAAATTTGACATAATTAATTTCCATAATGTTGAACAGGAAAGTGGGCATGTCAATAATTGAACACAACTCAATAACCCCACTGGAAATATAATAATTCATGTCCTACTAATAAAAATCAGCCTGTTATTCTGATGGGGAAATGGCTCTCTAAAAATACAACCTTTCAGTTCTTTATGCCACTGTCAGGGTTCACCTTACCAAGTGTGTCTATTCTGTTCATTGTCTAAAACTCAGAATACGTTTGCCCATACAATCATTTAATTCCAGTGTCAACCCTAAAAGTCTACTGAACACAACTTCTTGGGGTATAGTCTTATATTAGCTAATTTCAACCTCTATTGATAACACTGTTACTCTATTTACCTTTAAGGGGAGTTGTTATTCCTCTAAATGAGCACCTGGAACTAAATTTTCCTAAAAATGAAAGTCAATGTTCAATCCTTTGAATTTCATATAGACCTAGGCCATATTCATACATTGTACCAATAGTTAAACAATGCAAAGCTGTTGTTATTGACATAGTGCCTTGTTTTGAGATTCTTACAGATTATAATGTGAGGTTAAATGTGTAAATCAGTCATTATCTGTATTTTAATTGTAATTTATCTGCCACTGTAGTCCTTATATGAGTAAATTTTTCATGTTGCTCTATCAAACCCTATTTATATCATAAATAGCATAGACTTGAAGATAATTATTTTTATTTTCATAGGTGGCTGAAGCCATACTATTTTATAGAATTAATGGAAGGTAGACAAAATATCACAAATCAAGAAGAACTTTGGAAAATGAAGCCTAGGAGAAGTCTAGAAGATTATTTGGTAAAATAATAATAACTAATAAATTAGAATCTATAAAAAATAATTCAAATGCTATTCTATATCTCCTGGTATTGTAAAAGTGATTTTCACCCTAGTCCATCAGTGTTATCACTCTGATTCCTGTCACTGACACTGTGATGGGAGAAGATCAGTGTCATATAGGAAAGAAATTGTATCTTGACTGAGTACTGTGGACTTAGATAAATAGCCTTGAATAGGTCACTGAAAAACCTGGGTCTTGATCTATCTATACACTGAGGAAATTGAACCAGATCATCTCCAAAGCCCTTCCAATTCCACCTAATATTTCATGGGTCTAACTATTTTAAGAATCATCATTGCCCATATAATAATTGTTTTATAAGCATCAATTTTCTAATAGGCACCATGGCAGTTTACCAAAAGATCATCAAGTTAAGTGATGATTCACTGTTTAACCAAACAAATTCAATTTTGGAATAAGAGTACTGGTCCCATTTTTGCCCTACCTCAAGATTAAATGTTTCTTACTACATTATTTAACTGAAAAGGTGATGGTAATTTTTGGTTTCAAACTCCTTTTACCTTTCTCAATGATCTCAACTGCAATTACTGCAATTTTAACAGAAATTATTGATTGTGTCTTAACAAGAAAAAATAAGGTATTACAAGTACATACCCTATAAAATAAGTGTGCATAAAATAAAATAATTTTTATTATTCAAGTAAACTGTGTCTTACTTGCTGTCATACAATTCTTCAACCTTATCCAGAAAATTGATGTCAGTTGATGATACTTAGATTGTTTTAACATAGACGTGACTGACACTGAATCATGCCCTTCTAAATGGAATAATTGGGGAAAGCATGGTATATAACAGTGATTTATCACTGAAAGTAAAAGTCAACTGATGAGGAGTCATTTTTAAACACCAAAAATTATAGAGAACTGTGTGAAGTAAAGTTACTCTGCATAAAATGAGAAAATGGACAAGGTAATCACTAACATGTCGAGCACTAAAATGTTATGACCTACATCTAGAACTATAAGAAATGAGGAATAACATATTGGATAAGAAGGTAAATTCATAAAGTAATACAGTATGAAATATTCTGATGTAATTTCTCATTTTAGGGTGTTTTTCTTTTAATTTTCTGGTATATCAATCAATTAGAGAAATAACAAAATATTCAATGCAACTTTCTTTTAAATTGTTGACTACCTAGAAATGCTACTGGGTAAAGAAAATAGATCATTCATATAGGATTTAGCTACTTATATAGCCTTTGTATTTCTGGTAAACTGTTCATTAGCACTTACACAAATGAGATATTTTCAAAATATAAAATCAAAGTACAAGTTTACATGACAAAAATTATATATTTTTATCTAATAGTAATGACTATATTATGAATTAATGAAGCATTCACTCTTCACTACTTTATGGAGAATTACCTAGTAACCAATACAAATAATAAAAAGCAAACACAATTGTTAAAATTTACATGTTCTATTGCTTTTACCAAAGATTACTGGATTTTTTTTAAGTTTTTCAGTTGCATAATTCCATCCTTAAACACAATGGCCTTAGCTTTAGTGGAGATAGCTGAAGCATATATTTCTTTTTTCTTAAAGAAAAGAATAACAGAAATTAATGGACCACCCCCACATAGCTAAGTGCACCTTTAGTTAGTGATATGTAGGCAAGCCACCTGTTTCATGAGTATCCAAAAGTAAGGTACTGAACGTCCTTTTTACTGATAAGCACAATGAACAATAAGTAATTAGTTTAAGGAAATCCCATTGTTTTAATTATAAGACGTTTATTTTCTTTCCTTTGTAGAACAAGGACTCTGGAGAGACGATCATGCTAAAAAGACCAGTGCTTTTGCATTTGCAGCAAACAATCCATCCTGAGGAATTTGATTGCCCCCAAGAGCTTCAGTACAAACAGGAACTCTTTCCAAAGTGGCGCTTGCCAATTAAAATTGCTGCTATCATATCATCCCTCACTTTTCTTTACACTCTTCTGAGGGAAGTAATTCACCCTTTTGTAACTTCCCATCAACAGTATTTTTATAGAATTCCAATCTTAGTCATCAACAAAGTCTTGCCAATGGTTTCCATCACTCTTCTGGCGCTGGTGTATTTGCCAGGTGTGATAGCAGCTGTTGTACAGCTTCGTAATGGAACCAAATATAAGAAATTTCCTCACTGGTTGGATAGATGGATGTTAACAAGAAAGCAATTTGGGCTTCTCAGTTTCTTTTTCGCTGTACTGCATGCACTTTATAGTTTATCATATCCTATGAGGCGATCCTACAGATACAAGTTGCTAAACTGGGCATATCAACAGGTAGGATGATGATACTGATGATTTCTCTGAACTAAAAAGTCATCTAACTCTTTGTCATTTTAATATCAATACCCCAAGCCCTGTTGAAACCTTGTGTTGAGAGAGTAATCTGCCATTTTTGATTTTTTATTCTTACTCTTCTTTGGGGCTTGGTTGTGTAGTTTTATATAGAGGGATTTATCTTAAGCTTAAAATGATAAATCATAACATTAACAACATAAACAAGTGTTTTGTTCATGAACAAAGCCTTATTTCAACTTTCTACCACCTTCATAAGATTACTTTTTAATTTTAATTTTTCTTATTTTCTGCTTATTTAATACGTGTGCATGCACACTACAATTCTAACCATCAAATAATGATTATATAAATAAAACAGATTATATCAATGTTATATTCAAAGAAAACAATTACTAGCCCCCGTGTTATTTCTTTTAGAGAAATGTAAAAACAAAGTCACAATTTTGTGTAGGTCCCTAGTCTATCAGGCCCTATGCAGTAGCCAGAGCGAGTGTAGAAGGAGGTTTGTATATGAGAACCAAGTGCTCTTCACATTCTTTCTTTCCTCATTTCACCCTCCGGTAGGTTCAACAAAATAAAGAAGATGCTTGGATTGAGCATGATGTTTGGAGAATGGAAATTTATGTGTCTCTGGGAATTGTGGCACTTGCAATACTGGCTCTGTTGGCTGTGACATCTATTCCATCTGTGAGCGATTCTTTGACGTGGAGAGAATTTCACTATATTCAGGTAATTGATATATAAAATAACTCTGTGCCCTCAGAGAGGTAAACCTTTTTGTGCTTATAGTGTCATCAAGTATATTGACTTTACTCCATAGAAGTTAGCAAATGGTTTTCCAACAGTAAAGATACTATACTTGTTTCAATTATTAATGTGTTCTATCATTTTCCCCTATTGCTGCTAAATGAAAGTGTTTTCTAGATATAAATAAAAGGCATTACTCAAAGAAAAATATTATTTCTAACTTTTGAAACTTGTTATACAGTTTGCTGTCTATCTAATAACTATAAATGTGATATTTTAGAAATTCAAGAGTTATGCTTTGTTAGTTCCCCAAAAATAAAAATATTTTTGCCCTTGATTTTGTTTATATCATACATTACACTGCTTCTTACTATCCATAAAAGAAAAATCATCTCTTTTTGAAATACGGTATTTTATCTACCAAAGGCATTCTAATATGTGATTTTAAAGGCTCTGTTTTTTAAGTTACATTTTATGTAGCTTACTCACTTGAAGTTTCTCACTATTCTTGGAATTCAAAACTGTCTGAAATTTACTGGTTAATCTGTTAGTGAAAGATTACCTCCTAAAAAGAGCAATGCACCAGAATTCACAAGGGCATCTATGTCAGACAAGATTGAAAGGACTAAATTAAGTCATAAGCACTGCCAAGATTTTTTTAAATTACATAGCTTCAGCTTTTATGGGAATAAAAGATGAAGATGTGAAGAAAATTTTCAGCTTGCATTCAGATATTTGGCATTATACAAATAAAGTTGCTTAAAAATAAGTGCTTACTTAAGTAACTTAAGTAATGGCATCTTGACAACAGTTCTTCTAGATAACTTTTGACTTCTTCACATCTTTTATGGAAGTAAACTTTTCTTCACATTTTTTATGGGAATAAAAACTAAAAATATAGAAATTCCCACAAAATCAGACATTTTCAAATATCCTTTCTACATCTTCATATATATTTTTCTACAGACACTTTATCAGTATATCTGAGTAGGCTGAAAAATATGTCTCCATCTGAATTATTCCAGTATGGCTTAGAGATGATGCCATATTTTCCAAGTGCAGTATTTGCTGATTTTGTAGGCTCAGCCCAATAGCCATTGGAGTTCTCTGTTCCTCATTAAATAACTTTCTTTTGGGGAAGCCGGGATGGCTCAGTGGGTTAAGTGCTCACTTTGCAGCGCCGGGGACCGGGGATCGAATCCTGGACCCGGCCCGTGCGGAACCATATGCTGAACTGGGAGCTCCCCCAGTTCAGTTCTCTCTCTGTCTCTGTATCTCTCTCTCTCTCTCTCTGTCAAAAATAAAAATAAATTAATTAATTTAAAAAAAAAAAATTTTTTTTTTTAATACCTTTCTTTTTATATTGCTCTGCCTGTCACACATATGCTGGACACCACTGTTCAGATTTAATTTGAAACTCAAGTACTACATGTTGGCAACTGAGTCCATTCCACTATGTGCACAGCACCTAGCCCATAATAAGTATACATACACATTTGACAAAATTAAAATTCATTCACATGTGTTTTTCAATGAATAATTTAGAAACTTTTTATTTGCAATCCAAGAACTGATGTACCTTGGAAATTTATATATGGAAATATGAACTTAATTATTTGGTTATATTCATTGGGGTTTAAAAGTACTTACTGATGAATGATAGTGAGTTGGGTTCGTTCTGGCATGCTAATAACCATGTCCAGTTAAGTGAGTAGAAGTCAAAAAGTTATCTAGAAGAGCTGTTGTCAGGATGCCATTAAATTACTTAAGTAAACAATTGTTTTTAAGCAATTTTATTTGGATAATGCCAACTATCCCAATACAAGCTGACATTTTTTTTCACATCTTCACATCTCTATGTTTTGCTAGAACATTGAAATAATTATTGATTTTGGCCATTTTATCAGAATGTTTGTTGTTTTTAACATAGGCCAAGCATGTTTACTTTAGTATTCATGTACTAAAGTCAGAGTCAATCACTTTAATTCCCTTCACAAGTAATAAAGATCACTGAAGTTGAATTTAGTTTTGCACTAATCATCAGTCAACCCACAAATATTTATTGAGCACCTGAAATGTACAAGTCATTGTGTTGATTCTGTTAGCGATCTGTGATGAGTAAGACTGAGTCCCTGATTTTTAGATGTCTCTTTGTAGGCAGAATTAAGGCAAATGCACAAGAGACAAAGCACCATAAAATAAATGTCATAAGAGAGATGAACAAAGTGTGGAGAAAGAGTAGATAGTGTTATTGATTAGCTGAGACTAAAAAGAGAATGGTTCTGAATTTTCTCAATTTAAATAGCCTGGAGACAAAAGTATTATACCCAAAAGTAGGGGTGAGGTGGGGACATGTAATAAGAATGAAAAGACATGAGTGAACATTGTTGAGAAATGTAACAGGAAAATAATTACAGATGAATGAAAGAATTTCTAAGCAACAGAACAGATCCAGATGTGTAGGATGAAATAAACTCATATTGAACCCGTCTTCACTAAGATAACTTTTTTCTTTCTTTTGCAGAGCAAGCTGGGAACTGTTTCCCTTCTACTGGGCACAATACATGCATTGATTTTTGCCTGGAATAAATGGATAGATATAAAACAATTTGTATGGTATACACCTCCAACTTTTATGATAGCTGTTTCTCTTCCGATCCTTGTCCTGATCTGTAAAACCATACTATTCCTGCCATGCTTGAGGAAGAAGATCCTAAAGATTAGACATGGTTGGGAAGATATCACCAAAATTAATAAAACTGAGCTATCTTCTCAGTTATAGAATTGCTATTTATAACGTTTTTGTTCAATTTTGATATATTTTATCATAAACATTTCAAATTTGTACTCTTTTAATAAAACGATCGCTGAGCATCTTAATGTATGTCTGCTCTGAGTGATGAGTTTCAAATATGTGTATTTCCTTGCAGATTTGATTCAAAGGCAGAAATAAAATAATCTTTAGCACATTTTCTATGTTCATTAAAGCTGAATAATCACGTCTGATTTGTCAGACTGCATAGTATTATAAATAATAAACTGCCTTGAAATTCTGGTACTTACTACTCATTAAAAGGTATCATGAGCCATGAAAACATCTATTACCTGAATATATCACACAAGTATATCCAGTGTGTATAATTGTTGTTAAAGAACTTTCATGGTCTTGTAACTGGATGTTATTCATGGAACACCTATCAAAAAACACAGATTGTGTCTACTCATGTAAAGCAACAGAATAATATCAAATGCACATACAGGCAAAATGAAACTCAAGAGAAAAAGTCAATTTAATTTTCTTCGTCTGAGTATATACAGCTCAGTTGAACTCACCCTAATGTATTGTGAAAAGCAGACCGTAAACCAGTTCCCCAAAAAGCATCTATCAAGACTCTCTAACCTAGGCATGTCCTGTCTGCAGACCAGAATGACTGAATGAGGCCCAACACAAATTTTTTAAATATTACAAGATATTTTTGTGGCCTTTTTTTCATCAGCTATTGTTAGTATTAGTGTATTTTACATGTGGCAGAAGACAATTCTTCCAACATGGCTCAGGGAAGCCAAAAGATTGGACACCAACATACTTCAGAGATTTTTCATAACTAGCAAAACTATATACCTCTTTTGCATGGGTAAGTCATTTATTATGGCTAAAGACAGTAGAGGTACAGCTAACAGAAAAACAATTAGTTTATTCATTGAGTGGAGTCCAGTTTTTTATTTTTTATTATTCTATATCAAAGGGTAATTATTTATTATGGGGACTAAGAAACCTTCTGAGCTATAAATTTTAATTTTATGCACTATTGAGATTTGGACATACAGAGGCATGTCTACAATAGTGAAGAAAGGAGTTGAGGGAAGCCAGAATGGCTCAGTGGGTTAAGCGCTCATTTTGCAGCTCCCGGGACTGAATATCAAATCCTGGCCCCAGCCCATGTGGACCCATATGCTTAACTGGGGTGTGTTTCTCATGAGAGAGGACCCCAGTTTGGTTCTTGCCTCCCCCCTCACCCCCAGTTCAGCCCCTGGCTTGAGGGGGTGTGCTTCCCATGCAGGAGGCCCCCAGCCCAGTTCCCACCCTGTGCGGCCCCCACCCACCTATGTGGAATGAAACCGTGTTAAGAACTGATGTTGTGCAACTATGGAGACTCCTCTGAGCCCTCCTTCTTCTTTCTGTCTCTGTCTCTCTCTGTCTCTGTCGAAAACAATGAAATAAAAAAGAAAGGAGTTGATACTAACACAATCGGAAAAAGAACAGACAATAGTGACACCTTGAGAAATAATTGAGTCTAAGATAAAAAGGAATCTAGGGTTATAGAACTGCAAATCAAGTCCAGCCAGGGGACATAAATATGGGACCACTTAACTAAGAATGATACATATACAATAATCAACCAGCTCTGAGATGCAGTAGTTGAGTATCTGCATTCCCAACAGCATTGGAAGATGTCAAAGAATGAGCATCTCCAGTACTGAAAGGGAGAAACCAAGTTTCAACCTTCCTGGTACCAAGATATGGTAGAAGGGGAAGCCAGGATGGCTCAGCAGGTTCAGCACTCACTTTGCAGCCCCAGGGACCAAGGATCGAATTGCAGCCCCAACCATATGGACCCATATGCTGACTGGGGTGTGCTTCCCATGCATGAAGCCCCAGCTCAGTTCTCACCCCTCTGTTCAGCCCCTGGCTCCAGGAGGTGTGCCTCCCGTACAGGAGGCCCCCAACCCAGTTCTGACCCTACACGGCCCCTGCCCATCTGTGTGGAACAAAACCATGTCTAAAACTGATGAAGTACAACTATGGAGACTGCTTTGGGCCCTCCCCTTTTTCTCTGTCTCTCTCTGTCTCTGTCAAAGAAAAAAAGATATTAGAGAAGCTACAGCTTGGAAATGATTCCAGTCTGAAGTGACACTTTGTAAAGCTGTCAGGGACAACAGCTGAATTCTAGCTTGGTTATTGGAGTCCTGTCTCTGTTATAGTAACCAAAAACAACGAAACTATTCTGAAACACAAATAAAACCCTTTGAGAAATTTCCAGTGATAAGAGAAAGTAGACTTACGAGGGTCTTAGAAGTAAAGCACAAAACATCTAGATTCAATTTGTACTCTGGCTGTTCAAATCTAAACCATTCATTCTTTGGATCTTTTTCTGAATTTTTTACAATGGTTGGTTAGTATTTTTATAAGCAAAAGAAAACAAAAGTTTTAAAAAGTGTAAATGTATTCTGATATAATCTTGGATTTCCTTTTACTCACTCAACAAACACTTATAAAGTACCTCCCATATAATAGGCCCCGTACTAGACAGGATATATCAAGATAAGAATGACCACGTCTTAGGGAAGACAATTTTAGTGCAACAATGGATTCTAGCCTTACTAGTATCACTAAGAAAAAAAAAAGATCAGTTCTTTTTAGAAGAGCAAAGTCAACAAAGAGGTGTGAGGTTGATCCCCCAAAAATTAATTAATTAATAATAAATTAATAAATGAACTATTTAATCTTGATGTTAAAGTATAAGTAGGAGTCTTTCAGATAGAATTGGAAGATAGGTAGCATAATGAGCAATAAGAAGGTATAAAATGATGGGATAGGATGAGATATGTTGGAAGTACTAAAGTCCTGGAATAGAGAATGAGAAGGAAATACCGTATTAGGTGGGAACACAGACCAGACAGATCAACAAGGTCGTTGTATGACCTGAAACTAAACTTGGAGCTTCTCCCCCAGGACATGGTGAAACCACCAAAAGACCTTTAAACAAGAGCTTAGTATGATCATATTAGCATTTTAGGAAAATCTATCTGGGATCAAATCGAGATGGTAGAGTAGGTAAAAGCTGCGCTTACCTTCTCTCATGACCACATCAAAATTACAACTACACTACAGAACAACCATCTTTGAAAATTGCCTGAAGTCTAGCTGAACTGAAGCCCTAACTAAGGACATACAAAAGAAGACACTTCAAGACTGTTAGGAGGGGCAAAGATGCAGAATGGGCTGGTCCCATACCTGCATGTGGCCATTGAAAATCAGGATGAATACCTTAGCTGCAGAGATCCTCTACTCTCCCCCACCACACACACACTTCCCAGCCACCAGGAGCAAGGGGGCCCAGCCCCACACCAGGCAACCCAGCCAAGGAGTTCAGTACTGGAAAGAGAAGTTTGCTATGTACTGGCTATGAAAACCAGTACTGACTGTGCCTTAGTGAGACAAAGATGGTTATGGTCCAAGGTGCTCCTCTTAAGGGGCCTGATCATGGATTTATTCACTGCTAGACTCATTTGTCCTGGGCTCCAGTGCAAGAGCAATGGCTTGAAAGGTACCTGGAACATACAGGGAGAAATTGAATTATCTGGCTTCAGGGTGAGAGCTAGAGGGGGCAGTTTTCTCCTGAACGGGGAGCTGGTGAAAGCCACTGTTTCATCGTAGAGCCCTCCCCACTGCCTGCATGGAGATGCAGACAGCCAACATATCTGAGTCCCTACCAACCTGGCTAACACTGTTCATTCAACCTGACTCCCTGAGACTCTGCTCACCCAACTTTCAGGCACACCCAAGTCAATTCCGGTGGCTTTTCCATATAAGCAACCTGCCTTGACTCAGGCTGAAAACTTTCCTAAAATCTCTCAAAAGTTCACAAAATCCAAAGCAGCATGTGGTTTGGCATGTCTCACACCTCTGGCTGCACAGCCCCAATCCTGGCACTAGTAACAACTGTCCTTGGTTTGCAGCTTGGCCTCTAGAGCCACGTCTAATCCCAGCACGGGTGGTGGCCATCTTGAGATAGCTTTGTGGCTTATGCCAGGTGGCCCAGGGCAGGGCATAAGCTTTGGCTGAACTTGACCTGCAGTGGGGTCCCTCCCAAGAGGCTCTGGAACTGGCACACCTGGTCACCAGCTTTGGGCCTAGCCAGAGCATCACCTGGCCACCTCCAAGGGTGACATACCCAAAGGGCACACTGGGCAGGCACTAGAGCCCTATTAAAGTGAATCCTGCTCTGTAGGATCAGCCCGTGCACAACAGTTTCTCCACTCTAGTCATGGCCAGTCCTCACAACCAATCAACCCTCCCATTGATGTGCAAATAGCAACCAAGACTCAACTACAACAGGAGGGTACACAACCCACACAAGGGACACACCTGGTACACCTGCTTCTGGTGACCAGGCAGACTGTGCCACTGAGCCCCACTTCACATCTACTACATAAGGTCACTCTACATAGCATCTCTACCTAGTACATAGACAAACACAGGGAGGCAGCCAAAATGGGGGGACAAAGAAACATGTCCCAAATAAAAGAACAGAACAAAACTCCAGAAAAAGAACTATACAAAATGGAGATAAGCACAAACCAGATGCAGAGTTCAAAACACTGGTCGTAAGGATGATCAGTGATATCAGTGAGGACTTCAACAAAGAGACAGGAAACATAAAATAAAGATTAAAAAGTTAACTAGTCAGAAATAAAGAATACAAGAACTGAAATGAAGAATACCCATATTTTCCGGCGTATAAGACGGCCGGGCGTATAAGATGACCCTCTAATTTTACAGTTAAAACATAGGTTTAGGCCTATATTCGCTGTATAAGATTACAGCCTCGGAAGTGGAGGGTAGTCTTATACAGCGAATATAGGCCTAAACCTATGTTTTAACTGTAAGATTAGGGGGTCGTCTTATACGCCCGGTCGTCTTATACACCGGAAAATACAGTACATCAGAGGGAATCAAGAGTAAATAAGCTGAAGCAGAAGGATAGATCTGTGATTTAGAAGATAAGGTAGCAGAAAACACCTAATCAGAACAGCAAAAAGAAAAAAGATTCAAAAATAATACTAAGAAGAACAGTTTAAGGGTCTTCTGGGACAATATCAAGCATACCAACATCCACACAATAGGGGTACCAAAAAGAGAAGAGCGAGCAATGAATTGAAAACCTATTTAAAGGGAAGCCAGGAAGGCTCAGTGGGTTAAGCACTTGCTTTGCAGCCCCAGGGTCAGGGGATCAAGTCCCGGCCCCAGCCCATGTAGACCCATATGCTGAACTGTGGTGTGCCCCCAGTTAGGTTCTTGCTGGGGTGAGCTTCCCATATGGGAGGCCCCCAGTTAAGCCCCAAGCTCATGGGGCATGTCTCCCATACAGGAGGCCCCTGGCCCATTTCCTGCCCTGCACAGCCCACCCACCCACCTATGTGGAATAAAACCATGTCAAAAAACTAATGACATACAACTATGGAGACTGCTCTGGACCCTCCCCTTTCTCTTGTCTCTGTCTCTGTTTTTCTCTCTGTCAAAACAATAAAATACATCTTTAAAAAAAAAAGAAAGAAAGAAAGAAAACCTATTTGAAGAAATAATGACTGAAAACTACCATAACCTGGCAAAAGAAATAAATATACAAGCCCAGGAAACACAGCAAGTCCCAAACAAGATGAATCCAAAGAGGCCCACAGGTTAAAGATGAAGAGAAAATCTTTAAAAAGGCAGAAGAAAAGTTGCCTACAAGTGAGGTCCCATAAGACTATCAGCTGATTTTTTAACAGAAACCTTGCAGGCCAGAAGGAATTGGCAGAAAATATTCAGAGTGATAAAAAGCAAGGACCTACAACCAAGTTTACTCAGCCCAGCCAAGCTATCATTTAGAATCAAAGGCAGATAAAGAGCCTCCCAAACAAGTAAAAGCTAAAGAAGTTCATCATCATCAAACCAATATTACAAGGAATATTAGAGGGATTTCTTTAAATACTAACTGGGGGGAAAAAAGATTAAAAATATGAAAAATAAAATGGCAATAACTACACAACTATGAACACCTACTTCAAATGTAAACAGATTAAATGTTCCCATCAAAAGATAGGGTGGCTGACTAGATGAGAAAACAAGAGCCTTACATATGCTACCTACAGGAGACTCACTTAAGATAAAAACACACACATAGACTGAAGGTAAAAAAAAATGGGGGGTGGGGGAATTTCATAAAAATGTAAATAAAGCAGACAAAAAATAAAAGAAAGCTGAAGTAGCAATATTTATAATAGAATTGAAAGCAAAGTTTATATATAACAAGAAACAAAGGACCCAGTAATCCCACTTCTGGGTATTTATCCCCCGCAAAAAAACCCAAAACACTACTTCAGGGGGACATGTGCTTCCATATGTTCATTGAAGCATTATTTACAAAAAACAAGATGTAGTAGCACCTTGGGTGTCCACAGATGGATGAATGGATAAATAGCAGGCGGCACATATATACAGAGGAATAAGGATTGGCCATAAATGGGAGTGGGTTCTTGCCATATGCAACAGCACGGACGGACCTGAAGGGTATTGTACTGAGTGGAGTTTGTCAGAGAAAGACAGAAGCAATGTGATCTTGCTTAAATGTGAAATCTAAAGAACTAAACAAAAACAGAAACCCCCTCACAGACACATAGAACATTTTGATGGCTGTCAGATGGGCGGGGGTTGGAGGGATGGATGAAAAGGAGGAAGAAATTAAGAAATGCAAATTGATTGTTACACAGTAGTCTTGTGGATGAGGATACATCATAAGGAATATAGTCAATAATATCGAAATAACTATGTCTGGTAACAGATGGTTACTAGATTTATCAAGGGGATAAATGGGAGGGGATTGGGGACAGGGTGAAAAAGGTGAATAGATTAAGAAGTACAAACCAGTAGTTACAAAATAGTCATGGGGATGTAAAGTAAAGCATAGAGAATATAGTCAATAATATGGTAATAACTACATATGGTGCCAGGTGGGTACTAGACTACTGGGGGCATCATTTCTTAAATTATATAAGTGTGTAACCACCATCTCTACACTTGAAATTAATATAAAATAATATTGAATGTTAAAATAAATCAATAAAGTGTAAAAAGTTAATAAAATGTAAAGAAAAAAATTAATAAATAAAATAAAAAATGTTTTTAAAGAAAATGAACATGATGTAGCAGCCTCTTTTTCTAAAACTGGTCTTCAAAGTAAAAGTGTTTGTTAGAATTCCAATTTGGATTTAATGTTAAGTTTAACTCTGTTAATTAGAAGCCCTTTCTTCATTCTAATTTTTCCAGGTGTTTTCAAAAGACCCTTTAAAGAATTAATATATTATTTGATCTCTTATTTGTTGAAAATAATCCTGTGATTGAATAAATTAATAAGTCACTAAAGTGTGACCATTACACATGACCTGAGGCTAAAGTTCAGTACCTTCCTCTTCTCAGCTAATTCTCCTTCTTCCGTTGTTCAGAACTTACCAACTGAGAGTCCGTGACATTCCCAGAATTATTCATGAATGCTCATTTTAACTGTGACAAGAACAAGTTATCAGTTCATGTAGCTATAAAATTAGTGAACTGATGAAATCACATGAGCTTGCTAATCCCTTGCTCAGAGGCATGACCCCATTGAAATGAGGCTCACCCAGCCAAATGTCTATATTTATAAACGAAATTGAAGAGAGAAAGGGGAAAGGCACAGGGGAAAGGAAGTTGTTGTCTTAGGACCAATATCCCCTCTTGCACATTGGCTGGATAAGAAACTTACTAACTGGACAAGACCTGAGAGTCAGAAGCATGAAGCCAAGCTTGGGAGTTACAATGATCGTGCTGTAATGATTGATTGACACGGGCCTCAACACATGCCCTGGGAAATTATTTCAGACCTACCCTCTTCCTGTACCTTGAAGTTGTACTATCACCAAAGATAAATATTTTAATGGATTTACATAGTGGAATTATACAGTGTAAGAACTGAAAGAGTAAGTTAATTATTCATTTTTTAAAATAGGACCTTTTTGAGTGAAATCTCTAATGAAAGTGCAGCACATAATGGGGTAAGTGTTGAAGTGAGCTAGTGGGACCAGAAGCTGTGCCTTTTGTTACTTTTTCCATCCTGCTCACAAGCCCCTGTGACAACTTGGGGTCCATAGTGCACAGTTTGAAAACCCCTCCTCATTTATACAGACGAGGAAACCGATCTATATGTCAGGGATTACCTATTTATGAGGCACAAAACCTACTCAAAGTCACTAACGAGGGAGATATTAATAACATAAATGGGGACACTGATATAACCCGTATGTAAAGTGAATGACTTATCCTCCTGAGCCCTAGAGCTGAAATCCCACAAGTCAGAATCTAAGTGTACTTGTGTGTTCAGTCTTTGTAGATAGATGTAATGGTGCTATGAAGTTCAAAGTGGGTTTTTTTCTTATTTTCCCAAATTTGGAAACTAGATCTACAGCTGAGAACCAAAAGTGCTAACTAATCCTTATCCTAATTTCAGAGAACAACCAACTGTGGGGTCAGACAGGCTTTGCTGAGAGCTGCTTTTCAGCAGAACCACATTCCACCTCACTGCTAATACATATGAAATAAGGCAAAGGGAGGAGTGAGGTCTCCTTTGGTCTAGGAAGTATAGCATTTACAGAAAGAAACTGTGCCCACATCTTAGCTCACTTCACCTGAGCACAAATTCAACTCTTCACGTATTCTACATCCTCACTGAAGAAAACGGACTTGGCTGGAAAAATCACACTGACTAGCCTCACTTTAAATTTATGACCACAAATGTTACATGAACTCAACACTGACTACTCTTTGTATGTGTACATAGTAAGTTTGTTTTTCCTCTTGTTAAAACTTCTATAGTACACCTTCCCTCTGTGCAAACCAATAATAACCTCTCCTAATCAGAAGAGAACTGGCTCATCTTCTCAGCAACAAATCTACCAATGTGCATGCATCTGGTACCCTATCCTCTACAACAAAAAGAAAATTGCCCCCATGCCTAAGGCCAAGTCTTGTTTCAGCATTGAATCCCATTCTTTTTCTACACCAAGAGCCATGCTCTTAAATCGTATGCATCTTTCTTGTGTCATTAACTTACCCCTCTCTGCTATCTTACACCCTTGGTACACACGTACCAAAAAATAAATTTAAATTGTTTGAACTAATGTGCCCCTTTAAAACAATATTTCTCAAAAGATTTGCTTACTTTAGTATTAATTTATCTACTCTGCTTTCTTTGAGTTAGTATTTGCATTGCATATATTTTCCCATTCTATTGCTTTCAATTTTTCTGTTTTCCTATATTTTTAGATATGTCTTTTGAGAGCAATACCTAGTTGTTGTTTTTTAATTCAGTTTGACAATCTTTGCTTTTAATAACAGCATCTAAGCATATATATATAAGGTAATTATTGACATATCTGAACTTCATTCTACCATTTTACTCTTTGCTTCCTATTTTCTCACCAGTTCTATGTTCATTATTTATTATATTGTCTCTTTCAAATTGATTGAGTTTATTTACTACTCAGTTTCCCTCTCTGTAAGTTATAGATCTTTTACTACTTTTAGAAGTTACTCTGGAGATTACATCATGATTGACCTAGCAAAGTCTAATGTTAATATCGACTCTTTTACCTCCTCTTATACAATATAGAAAACTTAGAACCTTTTAACTTCATTTAATTTCCTCTTGAAATTGTTGTTGTGTATTTTAATCCTGTACATATTTAGACCCAACAAAAATTATGACTACTGTTTTATACAATCATTTCAATTTATACACATTTACCTTCTTTGTTACTCTTTTAGTTTTTCCTGCATCTCCTAGCTTTCATCTGGTTTCATTTTCCCACTACCTGAACACAAAATAAAACCTTTAGTGTTCCTTTGAGTGTATAATACATGACTACTGGAAAAAGTGTTTTTCAAAACTTTTTGGCCTGAAAATGTATTTCATCTTCATTATGGAAGTATACACTTTTAGATGTTTAGAAATCTAGGACAGCATTTTCATTTAAAACTTTGTAAAAAGTTCCCTTGTCTCTGATGAAAGTAGAGAAATCTCATTCTAACTGTTGCTTTCTGAGGCTCCTGTGGCTACCTTGTCGTTTTTATTTTTTATTTTTGTCTTCATTTTCAGTACTTTTGGTATAATTAGGCAAAGTTTATTTTTTCTTTTAGTTATCTTAGTTGGGGTTTGTAGTGCTTCTTGAACCTGTGGTTTGATATTTATCAAACTGTTTGGAAAGTTCTCAGCCATTATCTCTTCAAACATTGCTTATGTCCCAATTTTTCTCTTCTCCACTTTTTCCATGACTCTAATTACTCACCGTAGATGTTCTCACTATATCTCCTATTTTATAATTCACTCCTTGTATTTTTTATTCCTTTTTTTCTCTGTACTTCAGTCTGATAATCACATGTATCTAGACTCTAGTTCACTATTTCTGTCTTCAACTCTGTCTAATTAGTTATTAAATCCATTAATTCAGTTTTTAATTTATCAGGTAAATTCAGTTTCAGAATTTCAATTTACTTTCATAGTTTTAAATTTTCTTTCAGATTTTCTAATCTGTCCTTAAACTCATTGAGAAGAGTAAGCATCTTAAACATAAGTTCGTTACCTGATGCTTCTGTGAGTCTGTTTCTAGTTAGGGTTTTTTTTTTTCCCCCTTCAGTCTTCATTCATGTCATTTTATCTCCTAATATGACTAGTCATCCTATTAAATGCTAGACACTGTATATTAAGACATTGTAGACATAATGTGAAGCCTAAAATAATGTTATCTCACTCAGGAGAGAACTTGTGTTTTCTTCTGGCAGGTAGTTAGGGGCCCTAGCAATGTGAGATTTCCTTAATTTAATTTTAAGGATTGGGTTTATTTGAAGCTGGGCTTCAGTCTATGCCAACTAGAACAACTTCTGGTTCACACTCATTTCTAAGAGTTAGTTTTTTGGGATGCCAACTGTAAGTCTGGTGGAGGGTGACTACCTGGTTCTGCCCCTGGACATAGTCGGGATTACACATGTTGTCCTGTTAGCCTCTGAGGTTGTTAAAAGTGTTGTTCAATTTTTTAACATCTCAGTTACTTCTTCTCCTAATGAAAAATTAGATCTCAGTGCTGGGTTTATCTCTTGGGGTTTCATCTTCCAAAATTTATTATTGTTTACCTTCAGGCAGAGAGTTCTTATATTTAGTCTTGCTGTTGTAGTTGTTCTCAGAATTGGAACATATAACTTAGGCAAGCATTCACAGAAGCCGAAACTTCTAGAAAGAGTTGAGTGTGTTCATATCTCTATGCTCTCTTCTTCCATTTTCTCTCTTCTATTCTGAAGAGCTTTATCCCTAAGTGTTCCACTGCATTCTCTCTTGCCAAGACCACCAAGAGATCAAGTTTCAGTAGTCATCTTACCTGCTCACCCAGTAATATCGGACAAGTTTGATTACCCTCTTCTTTGAAACATTTGCTTCACTTGGCTTCTGAGAGGTCATGCCCTCCTACATAACTTCTCTATTTGTTTGGCTGGTTCTGCTTCCTTTTCCCATCATCTCAATGTCAGTAAGGTTAATTCCTTGATGCCCTTCTCTTCTCTATCTACACCCATAATATAGATGATCTCCTTGAGACTATGGCCTTCAATATAAAACATCAGAAATATGTTAAGGAGTCCCAAATCTATATTTGATCACTGGCTTTGACCTTCCACTTGGTTTCCAGTTTATTACACGTAACTGCCTTTTTAATGACTTCCTTTAAATGTCTAGAAAACATCTCAAACATAAAATTCTCACAGTAAAATCTTAATTTCCTTCCCATCTTCAGTAAATTGCTCAAGACAGACATTCAGGAATTATCTTTGATATCGTTTTATACCTCACATACCATATCCAATTTAGCAGTAAATTCTACTGGCACCACCATCAGAATATATTCTGGGGGGTGCTGGGGTAGCTCAGCCATTGAGCACATGCCTCACAGTTGCAAGGTCCAGGGTTTGATTCCTGACCCCAGACCATGCAAACCCCATATGCTGAATGGGGGGACAACTGCTAACTGTCAGGATGGCTCAGCAGCGAAGGTGCTTGTCACCAATGCAAGAGGCCTCCAGTTTGGTTCCTGCCCTATGTGGCCCATATCCACCTGTGTGGAATGAAACCATGTCACAACTAATGATATACAATTATGGGGACTGCTCTAAACCCTCCCCTCTTCTCTCTCTCTCTCTCTCTCTCCCCCCTGAACCTCACCAGTGGGACATACATTGAGGAAAATGTATCCTCCTGTCAGATCATAAATTTTTATGGACAGTGAGCACCACCTTTTTTGGTGGCTCATGGTCGGGAACACTGAGCCCCAGAAGCCTGGCTTCTGACAGGATGACTGACCTAAAGACTTTGTTTCTGGCCTTTACCACATTAATC
>PVKE010008257.1:0-48215 GCA_004027555.1 Craseonycteris thonglongyai | reverse complement strand
GAAATTATCTTTTTGTCTTCAGTACATATTTATTTCTATTTTACTTTTTGACAGATAGAGAGAGAGACAGAGACAGAGACAGTTAGAGAACCGAACTGTGGGAACTCCCCAGTTCAGCATGTGGGTCCTGCCTGGGCCGGAGCCGGGATTCGATCCTCGGTCCTCGTGGCCTCAAAGCGAGCGCTCAACCCGCTGAGCCGTCCCGGCTTTCCCTATTTTTATTGTTTTTGACAGAGAAAGAGAGAGAGAGAGATACAGAAACAGAGAGAAGGGGGGAAGGGGGGGCCCGAACAGACTCCATTGTTGCACATCATTGGTTTTTCCACATAGTTTCATTCCACAGGTGGGCGTGGGGCTACACAGGGCAGGAACTGGGCCTGGGTCTCACCCGGGTGAGAACTGAACTGGGGGCACTCCCCACATATGGGTCAGTATGGGCCTGGGCCAGGATTCGATCCTCCGTCCCCAGGGCTTCAAAGTGAGTGCTTAACCCACAGAGCCATCCCGGCTTCCCCTGTATTTATATTTTTAAATATGTTCATATAAAATGCCAAGTTGCCACTTTTTAGTAATTATTCCTTCCAGTCTAGACTTGTTTTACTTCTCTGGCTTTCCTCAGTACCTCATCTTCTCAGTCTCTCCTAATTTGCAATTTGAGCTATTCAGTTCTGTACAAAAAAAAAAGATCCACTTCAGTAATTTGAAGGAGAAACAAATATATTAAAACGACAGTCAGAGACTTGGTCATCAAAGTTCAAAGAACAGCACACTGAAAGCCCCCGGGCAGACCCTCAGTTCAGTGACCTAAATAGGTACTGCAATTTGTGATCTTCAAACTATTTCCACCATTGGAAAAACCAGAGCTACCAGTGCCAGATATCTGGATTCCCAGCTGTCTCCGTGCGTTCATGCTGCATGTCTAAAGCAGGTATAAATTGTTACTACATGGGATAATGAATTCCTAACTTCTGTCTTGGGAAGCAGGATCCAATGTTGCAAAATACACCTCTTTTATAATGGGTATCTGTCTGCTCAAAAGACTGATAGCAGCCTGAAGGCATAAAAATAATAAAGTGTAGCATTTAACTTTGTTGATGCTTGTTCAGTTGCTACTTAGACTGAATTTTTCAAAATATTTTCTCTCTACACCCTTTTCCCAAATTTTAAAATACTGACACTGACAATCAACTAAGAAAACTTGTTTACATGACTAGATATGATGATAGATGTATGAATTAATGTGTACATATTACTGAAAGTTCTACATACATTCTAAGTTGAGTAACACAGTCTGAATACAGGTAAATTTTTAATTTGACACTGCTGAAAATTAAGTATACATATATGTTAATTTTCAACTTTTTTTATAGATTTATTGTTTTTGACAGAGACAGAGATAGACAGAGACAGAGACAGAGACAGAGAGAAGGAGGAGGTCCCAGGGCAGTCTTCATATTTGTACCGGTGTGTCTTCAGTTTTCAACGCAGTTTCGTTCTACACAGGTGGGCGGGGAGCCACGCAGGGCAGGGAGCCACGCAGGGCAGTAATCACACGGGGTCCTCTGGCATGAAAGGTACACCCCCATGAGCTGAGGGCCAAACCAGGGGCCTCCCTCATGGGAAGATTGCCCCCAACGAGAACTGAACTGTGGAGCCATGCCCCAGTTCCGCATATGGGTCTGTGCCAGGGTTTGATCCTCAGACCCAGGGGCTGCAAAGTGAGCGTTTAACACACTGAGCCCCCCCAGCATCCCCTAATTTTCAACTTTTCATAAGGCAATGTGTGTGTGTGTGTGTGTGTGTGTGTGTGTGTGTGTGTGTAGAAGTCAATAGCTGCTCTTAAATAAGTTGACAAAGCTATTGAAGGTAAGGAAGTTGGTTTCTATTTCTTTTAATTTTCCCATAGTACTAGTGCAAGTTTCCTAGTGTTGCCATAACATGTTAAAAAACACAAATTCGACTGCTTAAGTCAAAAGAACTTCATTTTTCATCAGTTCCTGAGGCCAAATGTCCGAAATCAAGTGTCAGTACGGCAGCACTCTCTGCACTCTCCGTGGAGGCTCCAGTGGAGAACATTCTCTTTCTTTTCCAGCTTTAAGTGGGGATCAGTATTTCTTGCTTTCCCTGACTTGTAGCTGTATCATTACAATCTCTGCTTAGCCTTCACATCACCTTTTCCTCTAGGTGTTTTGTCTACTCTTCTATCTTTTATAAGAACATTTGTCTTTGGGTTTAAGGCCTACCAACTATCCTAAATGATCTCATTTCAAGATCTTTATATCTGCAAATACCCATTTTTCAAATGAAGTCTGCAGATTGACAGGTGCCTTGAACATGGACATATCTTGTTGGTGGCCATCATTTAAACCACTAGAGTACTACTATATGGGCTAATTTAAGATATCATTAAATGACAAATTTTGCTTTTATTACTTATTATTGATCCCATCAATTTTTCATCAAACATGACAGAATATCTATCATATACAGGGGCTGCTGGCAAGAGTAACGATCCTTTTATTATGAGCTGGTAATCTATACCAAAACTTTTATTTTATTACAAAATCATAAGCATGTAATTCTGTGACATAACAGCTTCACTGCTCTCACTCACTGTTCCCTTGTCAATTGCTGGGCCATTTTACTTTATATGAATATATTTAAATATATAAATATATTTTCTTACTTTTCCAAATAATCTATATACAACTGGATTATGCAATCTCATTATTGTTTCATCTTAATACGTCTATATTCCTCCTTTATTTTCTTCTTCCTCTAACTTCAGGGAAACTGGAACACAAAGGTTACTAAAGTTTCTAAGCTAATATATCCACTTATACTATACTATTTAAAAAAGGGGGCTACTTCTGCTGCACTATATTTCCCAACCCTCAGAGAAAACACTGGTGAAACAAAAATGAATATGTAAAAATTCCTATCTCCAAAGAGCTCAGAACATGCTGATGTTAAAAAAAATTAGATATAGATATAGATATTTAGTTTTAAAAAAAAGTACAAGGGATGTCCAGAAATATCCAGCCATGTACCGTAACCATCCTCATTATATTGACGATGGCTGATTTTTTCTGGATATTTATTTAATAGAAATTCATGAAGGCAGTAATGAATACAGGAAGTAGCATCAATTTTGCTTCTTAAAAAGTGAAGGGAATTTATGGAAGTATTATGGGAGGAATTGACACCTGTGTTAAGATTGCAAGTTGAGTACAAACGTATCTGGGATACAAACAGAAAAGAATAATACTTAGCTAAGGTTCATACATGAATGTTTTAAAATATTTTTATACATTTCTATTATAATATTTAAATCCAGTACATTTAAGTATATGCTAACTTTAATAAAAAAAAACAAAAAAAAACTTGTAGATTATTTGCTGCCAATATATCCAATTTATTTTTAATTAAGTAGAAGCCAGTAACTTAATGAGTGCAAATATATATCAAAACAATTTGCAAAAGAGTAATTGGAAAAAATTGACCCAAGTATTAAATGTATTATTAATTTTAAGATTCATGATAGTAGTATTAGAAAGATATATATCTTACCTAGATTACATGATATTGGCACTATCACTTATCGGATATTATTCATATTGGAAATAACTTTCCTGAGTTAACCAAGATATTCCATTAATGTAGGGGTCACACTCATAATTATATGTAACATTTCTCTAAGAAGAAAGAGTTTGTAGATCTCTAATACATTATCTTTTGCTTAGATGATATGATAGCCTCCTAAACATTCAGAATTAAAAGAATAGTAGAAAATGATATTATACCAGTTACCTAATGGAAAGTCATTCATTCTTTTATTAATATATTTATGAATGTGATATTATATATTACTGAAAGGAGGCCACGGCCCAAAGAATACATGCAGGGCCTAGAATCTAGGAGAGGCACAGAATAGAGCCTCTCCTAAAAGAAAAGAGAAACAAAAGGAAGGCTACTCTGTAAACACTTTGATTTTAGCCCTGCGAAATCTATAGACTTCTGATCACCTGAACAGTAAGATAATAAATTTGCATGCTTTTTTTTCAAAGATTTACTTTATTGTTTTTGACAGAGACAGAGAGAAGGGGGAGAGCCCAGAGCAGTCTCCATAGTTATACATCATCAGCTTTCAGCATGGTTTTGTTCTACACAGGTGGGCCTGGGCTGAGCAGGGCAGGAAGTGGTCTGGGGCCTCCTTCATGGCAGGCACAACCCCTTAAGCCAGAGGTGGAACCAGGGAGCGAGAACCAAACTTGGGACCTCCTGCATGGGAAGCACACCCCAGTTCAGCATATGGGTCCACATGGATTCGATCCACACTCCCCAGGGCCGTAAAGCGAGCACTTAACCTGCTGAGCCATCCCAGTTTCCCCAAATTTGCATGATTTTAAGCAATACATTTTGTAGTGATTTTTTACTCTAGCAATAGAAGTCTATACAGATTTTGGCATGATGTGCTCAATATTCTTGTCAAAGATTGCTTTCTGGTAGAAGTAGAAGACTGAGTTAATTATTAGCATCTGTCAAGTGATAATTATACATTTATCACTTTTTGTTCAGAGGTAGATAGCCCTTATACTACCAATGGAAAAACATTTAGGGATTATGGCTCAGGGATTTTTTTATCCAAATAGTTATAATGATGTATCATTCTTCTTTATAGGATTCTTCTTTGTGATAAACTAGTACACATTTGAGTAGAGCACTACAGTGAATTGTTTCTCTAAATCTAGTCACCAACATCAATTAAAAAATATCTGCTCCTATATTTTCCATCTTACCATGATTGGCATGACAATGTGAAATAACTCATCTTCTATTGTCAAATTAAAATTATAAAAACTAAAGATTATATTATACTGTTGAAAGCAGTATACTTGTGACTTGCAGTTGCTACTTGTCTCAGTGAAAGCATAACAATGTCTATTTTGATAAAATAACCTGTGTACTTTGTACATTATAGATTAGTTCATAGTGTTTGGTTATCTATTACAAGTGGACATAATGTTTTGATGATTAAATGTTAATTTAATAGCAGGATTTTGAATTAGAATAAGTAGAATATGGCAAGCCATGAGAAGCATTTGGACTATAGCATTAATAAATGTTTTAAAATGTTCTCTCTTATACCCACTGAAATAATAATTTAGTTTTACACTCTGGTGGTTAGGGGCTTGATGCTGTAGGAGCTCTGCCTAATATAAATTTCATAAATCACACAAAATGTCTCAGAACATCATGTTTCATAGCTAATAAGAACTATATTGTTCTTTATTTTTCTAAAAGAAATTGAGCCCCAAGTATTTATCAATGAACATAGAAAACAATCTCTTGCTATCATCCCTTATCACATATACTATAGCTGATGCTATCATTGGTAAATGAACATTTGCTATAACATATTTCAAGTTTCATTTGACCTTGAAAATACAAATATATTTTTCTTTTGAAATTAACATGCCACTCACAGCTGCGTTTGATCTTGCATTGAAACATACTTGACAACACCAATTGTACTTTGAACAAACCCATGTTTTTAAATAGCTGGTGTCCTATATGTTGACCTTGGGTAATGATAAAGTGGAGACTGAATACCCATTTGTTAAGACAATTTTCCATTCAAGAGTTTCTTGTAAAAAATAATTTGTTTATGTGTTCTGTCTCTCCAAACTTTTAGTATCAGGGATCCATTTCTCACCCTAATCTACTCAATTCTCCCACCTCTATGAAAGAGCGTAGAACTGCTGCTGCTACATAAATTTACTTTGTTGGGTCCAACATCTAATTAATTCCTGTAGAAAACCACTTTCCATTAAGTAACGGCCTGTGTGTGGCCAGCATATTGCTTGGCCTTTCTTCAGGGAAAAGGAAATGACAAAAATAACATTCCATAAAACTGGCACTCATTTCACAGGCATACTGCAGGGCCTGAGGCAAAGGCTATGCTATGCCCTCCTACACTTAATTGAGGCTGAAGATGGCCCTTCCTTTGTTCACCTCAAATTAATATTACAGGACAATCTTTAGTATAGGAGAACAAATCTCCTTCTAATTTATTAAGAAAAGTGAATCAAAATATTTTTTAGTGAGTTGCACAATCTTGTTTTTCTAAATATAATGCCATGCAGTGCCTGAGGTCCTGTCTTCAATAGGAATTCTGAGAATGATAAACAATAAATAAAATATGAAAAATAAACAGGTATAAAAATATATTTAATGTCAGTTCTCTGCTCTCTTATGTTTTAACTCTATACATGACCATCCTTTCTACACTTACTTTGAGATTATTTTCCACAGGTACTCAATTTCTGTAACTTATCTCAAAATAAAACAATAATATCTTATATAATTTTCAAAACAATTTCAAATGTTCTTTTTTGTGACTATCCTAAAAGTGTGGAAGACTAGGTAAGGGATAGTAAACTTTTAGCAAGATAAAAATAAATTCTCACAAAAGTAATTCATTATTAATAACTATGTTAGATCAAATTTGTTGGGGGCAGTTAAAAATAGATTTTACTTGACAGTTTTAGGTTTAAAGCAAAAGCAAGTGGAAAATACTGTGTTCCCATGTCTTTCCTGCCCTCTTCCCCATAGCCTCCTCTGCTGTAACCTTTCCTCACCAGGATGGTACACTTGCATTCACACATTAGCACCCAAAGCTCATAGTATATATGAGAGCTCACTCTTAATGATGTATGTTCTGTATGTTTTGATAAATGTTTGATGATATCATTCTTCCCAATAATTCACTTTTTGTTTAAGTTAGCAAGCATTTCTTTTTATTTGCTTGCATTCAAACAACCTGGATTGCTAGAGCTGGTCATATAATCAGATAGTGTTAGAGACAGGATTAGAATTTAGATCTTTTGACACTGATTCAGCTCTGCTAAGACAACATATATAAGTGTTTAGAAGAAACTTTGGAATGTACTGGATGCTCCATAAACTATAATCCTTTAATACACACTTAACCACATCAATATTGCAATAAACAGTATAATAAAATAGAATCTAGATTTCAAAATTTGGTTTTTTTCTTTCAGAATATCTGAAAAAAGTACACAGACATCTCAAAGGACGTTGTGAAAAACTGGTAAGAAAAGCAATTTTCAGACAATATGAGGGCTGTCCAGAAAAAATCCAGCCATAAATGCTTCTATTTTTTAATATTATATGGCTGGATACTTTCTAGACAGACCTTGTATATGTGTATATCATACCATGCCAAACATACCCAGTTTTTGTCACAGTTTCGTGTAATTTTAAGCACACTAGTTAAAATATTTAAACCTCAGTGAACTCTTTTTACAATGGGATTAATGCTATAGTTATTTTATATAATGCATTAGTATTAAATATCTGACCTAAAGTTTGTACATGTATTATCCTATTCAGTGCTCACAGCATTCTATGAATATTATAGGTCCACAGGTTAAGTGATGTAATGAATGTGACATGCTTGCATAATACCTGGACATTAGGAATTATACAAAAAATATTACTACCAATATTATGAAGGTCATTGTTTCCCTGAGGAAAATATTCATGAAATTATGGACAAAAATTACATAATGATCTATGAAATGAATGATAAATCTAGTGCTTGCTAGGAATATGGTAGGCATTCTCAACTTGTTGATTTAATAAAAAGTGACATTTACACTTATGTTTTCATTTCAAAATTTTAGCCTTATGCAAATTTCATTTAAGAAAGAACAACCCTTTTCACTTGTATAAATATCATCTTACCTCTTCAGATTTTTATCTTTAATGACAAACGTACATTGGAAACATTTCAAAATGTGCCCAAAGAAACCATCAGTACCAGACAGCACAGTTCATTACAGATCATTTTGTTGGCTGTTCAGGCAGTTCAGGGAAGTTGTGGATGGGAAAATAACACATAAGTGAGCATGTATTTCAAAGTAAGGCCTTTAAAGACAGCTCTTCTGGTTTTAAATCCCAGTTCCATAGTCTCTCAGTTCATTAACTCTGTCAGCTTGAGCAAGTTGTTTCTTCTTTTTGACCCTCATAGCCAGGGCACCGTTTTTCTTTTTTCCTGATAGAAACTCTCCAAATTACCACATATATCTCTGACCATTTCTTCTCAGCATTTTCTGCTTACTGATTGTTTCTTTCTAAACTTGAAATGGAAGGAATCCACATCCATGGCTTCAGATCATTTTCTTTGTTAATCAGTATTCTTTCCTTAGATACCCACATTCATAAACTTATACTCAGTTGTCATATGTACATTCATAAATCGCAAATGTGTATTTCCTGCCCACACCTTATCTCTGAAGTTCACATGCCACTATCTAATCAACACATCCAGAATCATATTTATAATATAATTTTCCCTAATATGAATTTTCTTAGTCATTTATTCATTCCCCCATTTCTTTCAGTGTGATTTTGTAAATTTAAATCTGAATTTATTATCTCATTTAAAAAAAGTGTACATTTTCCTTTGCTTAGCCAATTGACCACATGTAACTGATTTGGGATTATTTTCTTTTATGGTTTTTATTTTTGAGTTTGCCCAAGGGCTGTTTTTATCTCTATCTACTGACTTTTCAATCTAGTCAGTGATTGAAATGTAATCTAGTGTTGTGCCCAGGAAAAAGAGGAAGTGAGTAATCATTGTCCATACATTATTACCAGCATACATTATTAGCCATAGGCCTGGCACTTAAACGCCTGCTAAATACCAAAATCCTGCTATGAGGTTTATGTACACAGTGGAGTTAAATAGTTTTGTTTTCTTGTTTTTGGTAGCATAATCATGAGAATAGAAACCTTAGTGGTTTTGGAAAATCCAGTATGGTTAAGTCTAGGTGTGGTAATGCTTAAGAATTCATGAAGGTAGATAGAGAGCTTGGTTATCCACTGAGGTAAATCATTCAGAAGTTCTGTGTTGGGTTAAATTAAAGAAGTTTCTCAACCTTTGGTATATGAAAGCCTTATAGGCAGGAGGTGAGTGAATCTGAGAACAAGAAGGAAAAGAAAATAAGCTCAGTTGATTATTCTGTAGTTTTCATTTTACTTTGTACCATATGACTCATTCATATTTTGATAGCTAAAATGGTGTTTCTTTGTAGGAGAAAAATACTCAATTGGTCTAACTTCATTCTGACATCATAGGGGCAGATCTGAATAACAGAATACTATAAATGCATGCTAATACATTGGGATTATTGTTGTTTTCAATACTGGTGTTTTAAGAGTGTGCCTAGGGTTGATCTTTACTCTGGGGTCAAGGATAAATGGCTACATATTTTTAAAATTAAGTAAAAGTTTCAATCTAGAAAGTTATAATAGTGATGATGATTATAAAGTCATCCAATTATAATGTATTTTCTGCAATATTTTTTTCATTTTGTTACTCTTCTTCAAACTTTAGCCCAGAATCACCAATTCCCTCTTTCAAGTTATTGCAATCAGATTTCCATCTCCCCAACACTGCTTTCTTATCTGTAAAGCTAATCGTGTCAAGGTCATAGATGGCCTCCAAGTATTCCACCATGGCAGTGAATTTCTATGCCTAGGACAACTTCCTCTTTTTGAAACTCCAGTCTACCATCACATGCCCTTGGTTTTCTTCATACCTATGGTGTATCCTTTTCAGCTTTCCTCTCCAAGCTCTTTTCCTTTTCTATTCAGTGTCTAAATGTTGGAAATACTAATACCTGGTCTTTGACCCTTGGTCTCTTCTCCCACTTACTAGATGTGAAAATAATTAACCTGTGTGTCTTTGCTTACTCATTGTATAGAAAGAGAGAGAGAGAGACAGAGAGAGAAACAGAGAGAGAAACAGAGAGAAAATATCTAATTTATAGTAGTTATTAAAAATTAAATGGGATAGTAGTATATCTAGAGCATTAAGAATGGTTTTTGCCACATTGTAGGCAATCATGGAATGTTTGGTTCTTTTATTTTGAGAAATCAACAGACCAATTTATCTACTAACTTACCATTCAATGTAAGTATTTTCAGAAATAGCTAGTTATTTAAAATAAAATTTAAATGAATTATTTTGTATCTACTTAGGTGAAAATATTATGTATATTAGCATACATGTGTATTAAGTTTTAGATGACATGTTAGTACTTATAATAATTGACTATTGACTGTTTGTTATCAAGGTGAATTGAACCATACTGATTCCTGAATCATTCAATTATTTTTATTTATTGAAACAGTATCACTTACTAGGAGAACATCCTTAATTTTGCCTTAACTTATTGTCTTTATAGTTATTCTACAGGTAAATCTGAGTGAGTGACAAAATATTAATCCATGTTACCATTTTCGGAATATTTTTTTTTAATATCTGTCTTTTTTGAATCTGCCTATGAGCTATTTTTATCTCTGTCTATGTATAAATTATTTAATCTAGTTAGTTAGGAAGATATTTAGCTTCCTTTTACTTTATATACCAAATGTAAATCCTCTATTTTCAGTCCTATTACCAAATGCCAGCTTTACTATAGTAGCTCACCTAGATATCAGATAATCTGTATTGTTTCCCTTTAAAAATATTTTAATTGCCTCTGCACTTTAGAAATATAAGTGTTGGAAAACAATTTTAGTGGCTGAGATGTCAAAATCTCTAATGTTGTTTCTCATCCAGTTGATAAGTCCTTACCCATATTAAATTTGGAAGTCCTTTAAAATTTATTTTTATATTTAAATATGGAAATTTTTGTTATTTTCTTCACGGTAATGCAATCCTTGAGTAAGCTTTGTTTTACAACTTGATTTTTTAATTCTTTGATATATTTCTATTTTTGTAAATGATGTTTCATAATTTTGAAATATTTTTAATTTTTTAGCAATTTTTTGTATACTTCTGTAATTCTTTAACATTACTATGTGTAACATTTAAAGAAGCCCCTCAGACCATTTTATATCTATGTGATTCATCACTAGCTTAAACAATTAACAAGATTTGTTGGCCTGTACTGCTGGGTATTCCCAGAGGGCTGAGACATGCTCATATAGGAAGCCCAGCTTTATTTCGTCGAAGAACTTTGAAATTCTATGCTTGACACCATCTGTTTTAGCTTTATTCTTAGGCTAACAATAGGATGCTTTTAACCATTTCGTGGATTACTTATCTGTGTGACAAGATCCACGGATGCAAATCTTTCTTCTGCGACTTCCATTTCAGGGTAATGAATATTCTTTACCAGAATAAACTGGCAAATTTTCTTCCTGTGTCGTGAAGCTAAATTTGGAACTGGTGTATTTTTGTGACTCATTTCTTATGTCTAGTTGATGCTATGTGCTAAATGGGTAAAGTCTAGGATTCTGGACTATGACCTGGCACAGGAAAGTACTCATTTGTTGAGGAATTAGGCCCACCCCTGGAGCTGGAGCTGGAGCTATGCAAGTTTTTATGTGCCAGTTGGCTGCATATGAGATAAATGGTTAACAGAACACTGTTGAATTACTGTTAGAATAAGAAAAATGGGTCCTGGGTTGGAAACTAGTAGTCTGTATCCATTATAGATAGGTTTTAAATAACAAAATGAATATATAGATGATGTAAAATTGGAATTAAAAAGAAATAGATGATTATTTTCCATGAAATAATAAAATGTTATTAATTAGTGTAATTAATTAAAACTTTCTCATTGATTTTAATTAAACTTTAAAAAATTGCTCCTTCATATTCTAAATGGATATGGGGCAGAAGGAATGTTGTAAATGGAAGTCTTTATTTACTGTGGTTAAAACCCTTCTTGTGAACTAATATTCTATAATGAGCACACATGCAATATACAATTGATGCATTGCAAAATTATATTTTCCTAACCAATGACACCCCCAAATATTTTTTTAAATAAAGAAAAATCTGTTCTTGTTACACTAAATAAATACAGTGAGCAATTGAGTGAACTTTAAACTTTATGAATTTTTATTTTACCTTCCAATTTACAAGATAACTTTCACGGCTTTGTGATATCTAAATATTTGAAGAATTTTCCCTTCATCATCATTCTTATACAACAATGAAATTGCTCAAAGCCCAAATAGGGCTATACAACCTGACACTTTGTCACCTTCTGTCTTGATATCTGTTCATTGACCAATACTTTTTTTTTAGTATAATCGCTCAACTAGATAAAAACTATTGTAGTGTGTTATTGTAAAACCCAAAGCCATCTTTTTCTGTAATAAATACTTACTGAGAACTCTGATACAGATAATAGTGTACTGGGCCTCTGAGATTCGAAAATAGAAAGTACTTCACCCTTTTCATTGGGAGGTCCGTAATCTAATATCAAAGACATTTGATTAATACATCATTAGAAGTTAATATGATTAGTATTTTTAAAATCATATGAATGAATATATTGTATAGTTTAGAAGAAAGGTAGATATCCTATCTAGAATGAAGTGGAACAAATGGATGTTTAAGAACAAATAAACATTTGATATCAGAGAAGAAAAGGATACAGTAATAAATACATTTTTTAAAAGCTTGTACAAAATGCAGACTTATCAGTAAATGGAAACTGAAGAAAATCTTTATATATCACTTTGATCTGAGGATAAGTAACCTAACAGGATAGAGGGTAAAGTTAAAGAAAGATTCTGAGCATAGGAAGGGGCTCAACAATGAATTAGAAAGCTAAGAGAGAAAAAAATGTTTTGAATTACCTGAAGGGAAACAGAAAGCACACAAAAAGACCATAATATATTCAAGTGTGTGCTTAAAATTGTATTACTAGAATTAGTGTGAAGAAAGAGCTTAAATGAGGAGAATGCTGATAGGGAGACAAGTTAGTAGGTTAAGAAAATGTATAAAATACAGATGGTTAGGATCTGAACTAAAAAAGATACAATGGTATTGAAAAGAAAGGCTATATTCAGAAGATCCTCCTAATTTTATTTAAAAATTCAGTCAATCAACAATAGGTATTTGTTGAGGATAGTGCATAGCAGTAACTCTAATTTTTGCATTATAAATCCTTCCATATACAATGAAATGACATAGGAGGCTCCTCAAGTCACTTCCTGCCAGTTCATGTCTGTACAATCAGAGAACTATTAGGTAGTGTTATAAAATACTACAGACCTTTCAAAAAGAGAGAGAGGTAAACATCAAACAAAATACACCAGATTTAGTGGTGTTCAGGTCACTATGGTGGAGTAAGGTTTTCTGTATTTTTGGAACTGTTAATAGATGAAAACATTGTCACAATGGGGATAATTCACAGGGGATCTTTTGTCAGAAAATAGGGAGAAAAACTTTGAAAGGTGTTCAATTATCTCACTGACACGATCCAATTGTGGAAAGCCTCCAGGCAGAGAAATGTCACATAGAGTAGTATTGAAGAACCAGAATGGAGGTTCACCTCCTAAAACTGGACTTCTACCAAGCAGGGTTCAAAAGATAGGGAACAATGGGTCTCACACTCCAAATAAGAGACTCCTCAGAACCACCTGCAGTTTAGTAATAATCTGCCATGCAAAACACTTCTATGGTGCCATGGCATGTCCCAAACTTGCTATAACTTAGAATCAACCCTGTGGTGCTTCATAGGTAACAAATTTTGAAGAATTACTCCCTAAAATCCATTTATGCCCAGAAGAGTCTGCTTTACTTTAGTTATGGGACATGTTTGCTTCAGCTATGAGCCAAAATGATTGTTACTCCATGAATCAGTATAGGATACGTTATGCTGCAGTAGCAACACTAGTCATCACAAACACAAAAAAAATCTCAGTGCCTATAAGCAACAAAACTTTGTTGTTTATCATACAGATATATACAGGATTCTTAGCCACTCTGGTCCAACTTTCCATCCTCACCCTGAGGCCTGAGATTGTAGCAGGGTGAAGAAGGGAGGGGCCGCTAAAGAAGGAGGCTGCCCCAAATAGCTGTAATTAGCAGGCAGGCACCTCCCTTATTTCCCTTCTGTTACAACAGAAGCTAGGGGGATCTGCCAAAGGTAAATCTAATTAGTGCTACTGGCAAGAATGGAAACATTGGAGGCTGGTGGAAGTGGGTAATTAGTAGTAATGGGATATGATTGACAGGGAAAGAGAGACCCCCCTGTCAATTACTGGAGAAGATATAAATACAGAAGGAGGGCTTTTTTGGATGGAGAGCTTTTATGCAGGAGTGTTTGGAACCTAGAGGTATTTGCAGTCTGCAGGAGGCAGGCAGCTAGGTCCATCATGGACAGCAGCGGATCAAGCCTGGCCCTGGGAGCATAGCTGAAGATTAGCAGACAGCTGGCAGTGAGGGGGCTCAGCACTGCGGTCTCTGGGCTGGAAGACCAGAGACAGCCCTTCTGTTTCTGTGGAAGTCCAAGGTCCACCTGAAGGACTAAACACCAGCTGCCATTGCTCCCCAGAGGATGGTGAGCAGAGGAAGGGCAGAGACGGCCCTCTCCTTTCCGCTTGGGACGTTTGGATTTTGCTTTCAGTTGCCTCAGAGATTTGTGTGGAAGATCATTCTGCAGCCTCCAGTCTTCTCCAAAGGACGGTATTGTTAAAAGGGAGAAGGGCTCTGGGTGCGATCTAGGACAGATCTGGGGGTGGCAGCAGGGTTATTTCTCTTTGTATGTTGTATGTAGCTCTGAAATAAAGGCTGCTCTCCTTTCTTCCACCCAACCTCTGCAGTCTCAAGTAATGGGGGCCCTTGTAATAAATGCTTATTCTATGACCCACCTCCTGTGTCAGTCTATTGGCTGAACAGCACAGGTAGCACAAGCCTGGACCCTGTTTCCCTCCAGTAACAAGGTGAGGAGAAGAGAACTCTGGTAGTTTCTGTCATCACTACCTGGAAGTGAAACATATTATAATACTTTCATTTCAGATGAATGGTAAGAATTAGTCAAAAACTACATTTACTCACCCAGAATTAAACTTTTCTAAAAATAGAAGAGGAGGGGCTACTTCCAGACTCATTTTACAAGACTATCATTACTCTGATAAATAAATGGATGATGTAGTATAGAATTGTACAACTGAAATGTATGTAATTTTTGCCAATCAATGTCACCCCAATTAATTTAACAATTAAAAATAAATGATTTAAATGAAAAAAAAATATGACCCCCTCAAAAAAAGGAAAATAAAAGAAAACCAGATGAAGACATCACAAGAAAAGAATGTCACAATATTAACAAACCAAATTCAACAATGAATTAAAAAGATAATACACCACGATTAAATTATATTCAATCCAGGAACTCAGAGATGGTTCCACATCCACAAAAATCAATCATTGTGATATACCACATTAATAAAATGAAGCCTAAAAATTGTACAGTCATTTCAGTAGATGCAGAAAAAGCTTTTGCCAAAATTCAACATCCCTATATGATTAAAATTCTGAAAACAAGCAGATATAGAAGGAATGTAACTCAACATAATGAAAGACATAATGACAAGCCCACTGTTAACATACACAGTGTGAGAAGCTAAATGCTTTTTTTCTAAGATCAGGATAGGATGCCTACAGTCACCACTCTTGTTCAATATAGTATTAGAAGTTCAAACCAGAGCAATTAGGCAAATTGGAAAGGAAGAGGTAATAATGTCTCTATTTGCAGATGGCATGATATTACATATAGAAGGAGCTAAAGACTCCACCAAAAAGTGTTAGAGCTAACAAATCAATTCAGTAAAGTTTCAGGATACAAAATCAATTCGAGTATACAAAAATCACTTGAATTTCTATACACTAACAATATACACTCGGAGAAGGAAATTAAGAAAACAACCTTGGTGACCATTGCCTCCAAAAGATTAAATAGTTATGAACATATTTAATCAAGCAGCTGAAAGAACTATACATTGAGAACTATCAGACATTAGTGCAGAATTTAAAGAATACACAAATAAATTGAAAGATACTTGTGTTAATGGATTGCAAGAATTAATATTGTTAAAATGTCCATAAAAATAAAGCAATCTACAAATTAAATTTACAAATTAAATACCATCTTTATTAAAAATTCATTGGCATTTTTCATAGAAATAGAGCAAACAATCCTAAATTTTTCATAGACCCAAAAAAGACCCTGAATAGGCAAAGCTATCTTGTGAAAGAAGAACAAAGCTGGAGGCATCATGCTGCCTGATTTCAAACTATAATACAAAACTATAATAATCAAAACAGTATGTCTTGGCATAAAATGAATACAAACACCAATGGAACAGAATACAGAGCCCCGAAATACACCATGTATATATGGTAATTAACTTATAGCAAAGAATATATAATGGGATGTCACCACAATAAACTTAAAAATAAATAAATAAATAATATATAATGGAGAATATAAACTCTCTTCAATAAATGATGTTATGAATACTGACAGCTACATGAAAAGAATGAAACTGGACCCTTATCTATCACTATGTACAAAAATCAACTCAATATGAATTGGAGACTTAAAACGGACCTGAAACCATAAAATTCCCAGAAGAAAACACAGGAAGCTCATTGACATTAGTCTTGGTAATGAGGTTGGGATTAGATATCAAAATCAAAGGCAACAACAGAAAAAGATCTACATCAAAAGAACTATATCAAAATTGAAAAGCTTCTGCTCAGTGAAAGAACCCATCCACAAACGAAAAGGCAACCTACAGAATGGGACAATATATTTGTTGATTATAATCTGATAAGGCTTTAATTTTCAAAATATATAAAAACTTGTTGAACTGAGTGGCAAAAAGCACCAAAAAAAAAAAAAAAAAAAAGATTTATGTTGGGCAGAGGAATCGAATAGACACTCTTTCAAAGAAATACAAATGGCTAATAGATACACGAAACGATGCTCAGTATCACTAACCATCAGAGAAGTGCAAATCAATCACAATGAGATATTACCTCATAACTGTTAGAATAATATGAATGGTTTGAATGGTATCATCAAAAGGAAAAAAAAAAGTGTTGGCAAGAAAGTGAGGAAAGGGAACCTTGTACACTATAAAACATTAAAAATAAAACTACCATATGTTCCAGCTTCTGAATATGTATTCAAAGGTAATAGTAATAGAATATGGAAAAGGTATGTGCACTTCACAGGTTTGCGGTGTAAAGAACTTGATTGTCCATTAACAGATAAATGACTAAAAAAGGTTCTGTGTGTATGTGTAGTAGAGAGTGGAGGTGGAGAGAGGGAGAGAAAGGAGGGAGGGAATGGAATATTATTCACCCACAGAAAAAAGGAAATCTTGCCTTTTGCAACAATGTGGATGCCCTCTGAGGCATTATGCTAAGTGAAATAGCCGAAGACAAAAACCTGCATGATATCACTTATATGTGGAATCTCAGAAATAGTCAAAGTAATAGAAACAGTAGAAAAGCAATTATCAGGGGCTGCAGACTGGGGGAAATAGGAAGAGGCTTGTAAAAGATACAAACTTTCATCTACAGCATGAATAAGGCCTGAGGATCTAATGCATAACCTGGTAACTAAAGTTGATAACACTGTGTTGTTTAATTGAAATTTGCTGCAAGTGTGAAACTTAAATGTTCTCAATAGAAACAAAAATGTTAGGTGATGGATGTGTCAGTGAATTCGATGCGGAGATCTTTTCACAGTGTATATGTATGTGAATTCATCACAATGTGTACTTTTAAATATCTTACATATTTGTCAGTTATGTCTCAAAAAAAGCTGCAAAAATGTAAATTAAAAAATAAATTATAAATGCTTTGAATAAAACATGCAGTAAATCCAAAGGTCATTGAAAGTCAGAATTATTTAATATATGAATTTGTTATCAGCAAAATGAAGAAAAAATAAGCAGAGTAAGAGGCTAAAGAGTGGTGGGACTTTTGAGGTGTTTTAAGCAGAGGAGTCAGAAGAAACTTCTGTGAAGGTGACATTTTTGTAGAGATATCAAGGAAGTAAAAGAGTGAACCACATGTGTATCTGAGGAAGAACATTCCATTCTATGAAAAGCAAAGTGCGAATGTTTGAGACAGATAGGTGTCTGTAATTTCTGGGTAAGGCAATTATGTGCAGCTTGCCATCTCTTTCATTATTGCCTAAGAGTATGCTGTATGTAGGCCTGTAGGGGAGGGGGAATATACACACACACACACACACACATATATATATATGCATACATACATACCGGTACATACGTGTTTTTGCTGTTGTTGTTTCTTTGCTGTTTGTTTATTTGTTTTTTATGGAGAGAAAGAGCTCTCACAGCCTGGGCTGGTAAAATTGCTTTGTTTGGGAATATCTTTCCCTGTTCTCTGACAGGCACTTCTTTTTTCCCCCCACTGAATTATATTTGTCATATAGCATCTGGCCAACCCCATTGCTGTCTCTATTCCCAGTGGGGAGGGAACAGGGTGCTTTACCTGCAGTGAATGCTGACTCTCTGGCTATGGTAACTGTCACTCATTATTGAAACTGATATTTCCGTATATGATTAAAGTGTTGTTACATCTCATGCCTGTGAATTGTGTCTTTCTGGGTGACTGACACCAGCAAACCATGCAGTGGGTTGCCATCCCAGGGTTGCTGCTCTTGGCCACAGGCATAGTTATGCTCTCTACAACCTCTCTGCACTGGGACTCGTTTCCTGGAGGTGGCACCACATTCTCTGGAGGTGCTAACAGGTAGCACTTGCTTAGCAGATATGATTATGGATGAGTGGGTGAATGATGGATTCAAAGACTTAGTGGATGTCATTCCTTTAGTGTTTTGTAATCTATGCAGGTGTAATGTATCTTATTCTGAGCTATACAGAAAGCAGAAGAACGTTTTGATCAGTATGTGACATCATTTTCTGACTTACCTTTTATAAAGAATAAACTGATGACTATCAGGAAAATAGAACATAAGATGACAGGATGCAAACTTAGAGATAAATTAATACACCATTGAAAAAATCTAAGAGAAACGATCATAGTTAGAACTAAGGAGGTGAAGTTAAAGGGTTGATTTACATATGTAAACTAAAGATATATCCAATAAATTAGATGTTAATGGATGTTGGTGTGGGGGAAAAAATGAGACTGATGATAGATTTGTGATAGATTTGTGAATAGATAATGAGATAGGGAAGTCAAGATAAGGAGCAGATTTGGGAAGGAAAACCAGATGTTTGGGTTGCAGTATATGTAGTAATTTGATATACGAATTAAGTATCTTGGCGGGGAAATGTTTTGTTGTCAGTTGATTGTTTTAGCAACGAATTCATGGAAAAAGTCAGTTGGGGCTGGTAATATATAGCTTGGGATTATTAGTAAATAAATGCTTTTTAAGCCATGTGATTGGATAAGATCACCTAGAAGATTGTCTGTGAAATAGGAATTAATGAAATAAGTTTAATATTAGGCTGAAGTGTGGAATATGGGATAATTTAAGCATGACTAAAGGTTTTAAGTTTTGGTGCTTCAGAGAAGTTTGCCATCAATAATGTACTTCTGGACGATGCCAGGATAACTCACTGGTTGGGCACTTGCCTCATAATGGTGAGATCTGGGGTTCGATTGCCAGCCCTGACTCATGCAAACCCATATGCTGAACGGCAGGGTAATTGGTAACTGCAGGGGTGGGTCAGTATGGAAGGTGCTCGCTTCCCACATGGGAGGCCCTGGGTTTGGTTCCCATGTGGCCCAACATCCACCTGCGTGGAATGAAACCATGTCACAAATAATGATGTACAACTATGAAGACTGCTCCGAGCCCTCCACCCTTTCTCTCTTTCTCAATCTCTCTCTCTCTCTCTCTCACCTTCTCTCAAAAACAATAAAATAAATCTTAAAAAAATACATATTTCTGAGAAGTCTTTTAGAGTCATAGCAAAGAGACACAGTTCAATAAGTTTAGAAAACTTAAGGCACTACAGTACAAAGCCCAACAAATGAAGTATTAATTTCAGTGATGTATTTTTTTGTTTATTTCTTTTTTTGTTTTGTTTTTGAACTGAACTGGGGGCCTCACCACATTCGGGAAGCACACCCCAGTTCAGCATGTGGGTCTGCCTGGGCTGAAGCCGGGATATTTGATCCTCAGTCCTCAGGGCTTCAAAGCGAGCCCTTAACCCGCTGAGCCATCCCGGCTTTCCCCCCAATTTTTTTTTAACTGAACTGGGGGCACACCCCAGTTCAGCATATGGATCCGCAAGGGCCGGGGCCAGGATTCAATCCTCGGTACCCGGTGCTGCAAAGTGAGCACCTAACCCATTGAGCCATCCCGGCTTCCCCCAGTGATGTATTTTTGTACGTGAGTTTTCAAGATGAGCATAGATGTAAAGTACATCAGGAACATAAAATAATAATAAAATTATATTACCAAATTTAATCAAATAATGTTTATATAACAGTTAATTATGCTTAATGATATATAAATTAGATATAAATATAATGTATTTATTTTTTTAATTTTGTTATCCAGTATATTATTTCTAGATGCAGTTTAATAGTAAAATTACATGTACCACTTCCAAGGACAAGCTTTTGAACTTATATTTTCTACCTTTATTTTACCCCCAACTAATTAAGCATAATATATGATAAAGAAGGTTCAAGGACTCTGCCCTTAATATATTTTATCAAAAGTAAATAAATATAGCTTACAATATTAATTTTACATAATCACTAACTTGCTTTCAGTTTTAGGATTATGAGAATCAACACTGCAAAGAATGAGATTCTAGATGATTAAAATATTTTAAATGAACATATTATCAACTCTAACACTTCTGGAGTATAACTGAATTTAGATCATAAAACACTCATAACTTTAACAACTTACTTTGATTTTCTATGCTGTTCATCTCTCTCTCTCAGTCCTGTGAATGAGAAAGATTACACAAAATCACTAATCCTCTGTATTTAAAGGTATGTTATACTATCTACCACAAAAGCAGCTATATGGATGCTGATATGTTTTAAGGCAATTGACCCTCATGATTGATTTCACAGATTCTAAATAAACTGTGAAACATGAAAGGCCTACCCCGGAGTACTTACTGGTTGGCTGCTGTGACAAATTATGCTTAAGATTCAGTACAGTTCTTTCATGACCGCCAGACTCCTTGGTAAAGCAGTGCTCCTGCAGTGTGCATTATGTTTTCTGATCTCGTTCTGTGCCTGGTTATGCCCCACCTCAGCCTGGCATATAGACCCATGGGAAAGAACTGGGCAAGATAATTCCACTATCGTAATGAGTCAGTCAAACATTTCTAGCATGATTCAGCTCATTTCCTTGCTATTTCAACTTTCAGAAAAAGAAGGCATTCTGTCGTTACAGACATAGGGTCCATATGCTTTCACCATCACCATATGCCTAAGCACCAACGCAAAATGAAGAATCTCGGTTTTCCCTTATACCACTACTGTTTTCTAGCAGCTCATATTACATTAGTGTTAAGCAGTAGACTCCTGCATCATAACACATGTTCAAAAAATAAAATGTATATTTTAAAAGATTTATTTTTATTGTTTTTGACAAAGAGAGAGAGACAGAGAAGGAGACAGGGACAGAGAGAGGGGGAGGGCCCAGAGCAGTCTCCACAGTTGCACATCATCGGTTTTTCCACATAGTTTCATTCCACAGGTGGGCACGGGGCTGCACAGGGCAGGAATTGGGCCGGGGTCTCACCCCTGTGAGAACTGAACTGGAGGCACTCCCCAGCTCAGCACATAGGTCAGCATGGGCTGGGGCCGGGATTCGATCCTTGGTCCCGGGGCTACAAAGCGAGCGCTTAACCCACTGAGCCATCCCAGCTTCCCCAAAATGTATATTTAATATTAAGTTTTAAGAACTGAAATTCCGTAGACTTTATGTGAGTATTGTTTTCAAATTTGGAAAATATATAACTAAACAAGGGGAAGCTGGGATGGCTCAGCGGTTAAGAGCTCGCTTTGCAGCCCTGGAGCCCAAGGATCGAATCCCAGGCCCGGCACATGTGGACCTATATGCTAAACTGGGTTGAGCCCCCAGTTCAGTTCTCACTGGGGCCTATGAGGTAGGCCCCAGCCCAGTTCCTGCCCTGCACAGCCCCGCGCCCACCTGTGGAGTAAAGCTGTATGGAAAACTAATGATGTCAACTATGGAGACTCCTCTAGGCCCTCCCCCTCCTCTTTGTCTCTCTCTGTCTCTGTGTGAAAAAGCAATAAAAATGAATCTTAAAAACAAAAAAAAACTAAACAAGAACAATAAACACTTATTATTCTGACCCTTAAGAATGTACTTTTAAGGGATTCTGGGATAGCTCAGGAGTTGAGTACTTGCCTCACAATTGCAAGGTCTGAGGTTCAATTCCTGGCCTTGGCCCAGCTTGTGCAAACCCCATATGCTGAACTGGGGCACAACTGGTAAACACCAGGATGGTTCAGTAGCAAAGGCTCTCACCTCCCATGTAGCAGGCCTTTGGTTTGGTTTCTGCCCCTTGCAGCCTCACATCCACCTGTGTGGAATGAAACCATGTCACAACCAATGCTGTATAACTATGGAGGCTGCTCTGAGTCCTGCCCCTTCTCTCTCTCTCTCTTTCTCTCTCTCACCTTCTCTCAAACAATAAAATAAATCTTAAAAATAAAAAAGAAGAATGTCCTTCTAGATTAAAATAATCTGCTTTCTGTAATGTGCATGTGTGTGATATTATTTAAAGAAATTACAAAGTACTATAGCTATTTTTACAGAACAAAGGAATAATTTGAGTGTAAACTATTTTAAAGAAAAAAGTCTTTATAGAATCTCAAATGATATCTGAAGTAAAAAATTTTAATTAAAAGGCACAAAATTAAGGTGATTTCAGTCTTGTGTTTGTGATAATAGTATTTTTTAGATCGGCTTTAGTCATGACACACCAAGAAGACCATGGTATTGTTGGCATTGTTAGACCTTTTATGTACTCTCAGAAAACTTGTATGCTATATAGTTAAGTTTATAATTATATTTAATATCTAGACATAAGAAAGTATTGTTTTTCAAACTTGAAGCCACATATTTGAATATACATTATTATCATGACATACCTGAAAGGATGGGAGCTGAAAATAAATATGAACAAAAGCTAGATGTCTGATTTTTCTCGACACTTTAATTTTAACTTTATTGAGTTATGATTTAAATAATAGCTACATATTTTAAGTGCACTGGCCATTGATTTTTTTATAACTTTATTAAGGTACAATTTACAAATAAATTGTATATACTAAAATTTGAAAAGTAATAATATGCTTTAATATTTATATGTATCTAAACATAACCACATAATTAACATATTTATTATGTCCTGGGTTTTTTTTGTGCCTGTTTGTAATCTGAATTTTTGTGTATTATCTTAATAAAAACAGTGACAATGTTTCAAACACATACCTAACCTATGAAATACAAGGGTGGGCTGATAAATTTTGTCACTACTGTAATATATTATATTACATTAGACATATCTAGTTATAACTTGTTCTGCATAGTAACATGATATCTCCCCTCCGTCATTCTTGACCTTGCACACACACATGCTTACATTCTTCAGTCAGTGAACATCGAAATGAAAATGTGTTCAGACATTCAGTTCAAATCGTATGCTGTTATTCATTCTTTTTTTTTATATATTTTATTTATTTATTTTTTGACAGAGAGAGAGAGAGAGAGAGAGAGAGAGAGATACAGAGACAGAGATACAGAGACAGAGAACTGAACTGGGGGAGCTCCCAGTTCAGCATATGGTTCCGCACGGGCCAGGCTGGGATTCGATCCCCGGTCCCCAGCACTGCAAAGTGAGCGCTTAACCCACTGAGCCACCCCGGCTTCCCCTGTTATTCATTCTTAACAGCAGAAAAAGTTCCTCCAATTTTTTTGAAATTTTTAAAAAAGGAGGTGAGTACTTCTGAAAGAAGATCATTATGGGTGATGAAACTCGAGTCCTTCATAATGACCTCGAGAACAAAAAGCAGTCCATGAAATGCCAACATGGAAAATCTGAACACTCTTCTTATTTCAGTGTTCACTGGGTGAAAAATGTAAGCATCTGTGTGTGCAAGATCAAGAATGATGGAGAGGAGAAACCCTTTGACTATGCAGAATGTTTGTATCCGTATGTCTAATGTAACAAAAAAATATTACAATGGAGGCAAAATTTATCAGCCCATTTTCATGTTCACTTTTATCTATGCTTTATTTAGAAAAAGCTGTATAAAACATTTCATTATTGTACAAATTTTATTGAAGGAATATAATCTAATGTCAAAATTAAATCATAAGTTTTAATAATTTTGTGAATAATATTGAAGGAATCAAAGGTAAAATACTGCCTTCATCAAGGTTATGAAGAACTAATTCACATGTAGTTTTGACAGGAGACAAGAGAATAATTGCACAAAAAGTGACAGAGGAAAAAAAAGTAATATGCATAAAACTTGGATGACACATCAATTTATGTAATGGTATTTTAATGAGTATTTTACAATGTAGACAACTTTAGAATTTTATTAAAAATAGAGGAAATGAACATAAAGTATCAATTATATCTTTGTTCCATTATCATTATATTTTTTGACATTTTTACTATGGAGTGAAAAGAATTGTGAAAAAAATGCATTCCATTGTTATTATCAGTTATAGTTTTATCAAGTTTATCTCCATGCCTAATTCAATGGGTCTGGAAATGGTAAAATAATATTGTAGTCTATGATGCCATGGAAGTAAAATGTACATTTGAGAAGCTGGTACCTGGTTTACCTGTATATATTCATTTGTATTTCTGACCACATTTTATTTGCCTTCCTGATTAAGCTCTTTAGAATCTGGGGTATGGGGGGGGGTGTTCTTTTTTTAGAAAAGTAAGCATATTAATTTTGCTTGTTCAGTTAATGTTATGATATACTAAATTTTCCTTTCCTGACCAAAACATTTAGAACTCCATTAATCATTTAAATTTGTACAAGAGAATCATTCCTGTTCTAAGCAATATTTTAATCTGTTTTTTGAACAAGGAATGACCTAGTTAATGAATAAATGAGTGAATGAGTGCGTGAATGCACTAATGAATGAAGAGCAGTGTGCAACACAGGGAACATAATAGCATTTTCTCCTTTTCAGAAGTACTTTTCTCACTGTATACTCTCAGAAGAACTGGACTAATACATAACATAATTTGCCTCACTAAATTTAAATAATTTAAAATGTAAGTTATTATTAATGATAAAATAACATCAATCAAACTTATGAATGGCATTTTCTCCTTTAGGACTTATATTAATTGCTTTTCATAAGGTTCCATAATCACAAGTATTTTTCTCACTGAAGCATTATACGTGCAATAAGGAAACTGGGCTAGTTCACTATTATAAAACTTTGCAGCATTTATACTTTTTTTTTTTTAAGATTTATTTTATTGTTTTTGACAAAGACAAAGAGAGACAGAGAGACAGAGAGAAGGGGGAGGGCCCAGAGCAGTTTCCATAGTTGTATGTCATCAGTTTTAGACATGGTATTGTTCCACACAGGTGGTTGGGGGCCGAGCAGGGCGGAGGCTGGGTAGGGGGGCTCCTGCATGGGAGGCATGCCCCCTCAAGACAGAGGCTGAACTCGGGGGTCAAGAACAAAACTGGGGGCCTCCTTCATGGGAAGTACACCACAGTTCAGCATATGGGTTTACATGGGCCAGGGCCAGATTTGATTCTCAGTCCCCAGGGCTGCAAAGCGAGTACTTTACCCATTGGAACCATCCCGGCTTCCCTAGCATTTATTCTTTCTATAATTTCTATTGTGTGTTTATATAAAGTTTAATTATTTTTATGTTTAAGGTTGAAGGTCTTCTCATTTGTGTTTTGACTTTGGGCTCCAGTTTATATTTTCTTATAGATTCTCTTCTTTATTACATCTTTTACCTTTCTTTCTATTAATATCATTTCTCAACATCTTATGCATATATACATTTAAATCATAAAGTATATTAATTTTGCCACAGATGATCTAAATTCATGACTCAGAAAATTCACTTTTGCTAATGAGAAAATTTATATTATGCTATGATTTTAGTTTGAAATTCATTTTAGCAAGTTTTTTATGATGAATAATCAATTATAAGTGCATTCCGTTGACGTTTCACTCAATTATAGCATGCTCATTAAGCACCTACTTTATACCCAGCTTACTTTCTTTCACCTTGTAATTCAATAATTGCTTGGGGGGTTCACCTTGGGTAATCAAAGCTCCACCTTGGTATATGACAAAATTTAGCCTAAAATGGGGTTAGTACTATGTAACCTAACTTCTATTATTAGTTTGGTTATTTTATTGATTTATTCACTCATTTGAAAACAATTTTGGTATTCTCATTGCCTAATTCAGTTTCAGATTGCGACCATAAAGAGAGGAGTAAGCGTAGTCGTTGTCTTATACAGAAGGAAGCAGATATCAAAAGTTTAAGTGCTATATGAATTCTTTTTATAATTTTTGTTAAATTTATTGGGGTGAAATTGATTAGTAAAATTATATAGATTTCAAGCACACATTTCTATGATACATTAGCTTAGAAATATTTTGGTAGTATAGGAATTGTTTATAATAGAGAAGAACAGTGGAAGTATCATCAGACCCTTCCCTTCTCCACTTATGAGGGCTACTTTAAAGCCCTCAGTAATAGATGGAGGATTCTTTGTCATAACTTGCATTTGAAGTGGGTTTAGTCCTTGAGCCAGAATCTCTGTCAATGAATACTGATTGTCTGCAGACTATAAAGGAAAATAAATCTTTAGTTTTCAAACATTTTTACTTTTAAAGGCTAGTAATCAAAGAAGAAAAAAGAGGCTTTTATAAAATATTGTTGAAACCTTCAATGTCCTTTTGTCATGTACAAGTTCCATAGGAATTTCCATTACAAACACAATTTTTCAAGGCTTTAGATCTTGGTAGCTGAAATTTGGAACAAAGGTCTTTAGTGTCAAAAGTTGTTATGTCCTTAACCAAGAAAGCAAGAGGTCTGTATCATTTTTTCAGTGGCATTGACAGAAAATACATTATAAAGAAACAGTACTTAAAATAGCACAAAGGTGTAAAACACATTATTTAATATGAATGCTGGAAAACACAAAATAACAGAAATTACAGATTCTTATAAAAGTCAGGTATAATACAAAATTCACGTGATTGTAGATTATCTGCTGGTTTTTATCAAAATTTACTTAAACTGGAGATCTGTGTACTTACTAATGTCCTAAAATGCACTGCAGTGTCCAGAATATGCCACAGATTTGTTTATAATAATATGTTTAAGTCACATTAAAATCTGAGAGTATTATTTGAGATTTGATGTCTTATGGGGCCTAAATATTTTAATTCAAGACCTATTTTTATATCCATGTATGTAGCCTCATGATCTAGAGTGAATAGATTAATGACATGTGAGCAGTATTTATGAGTCAGTTGAGATTAGATAATGATGTGTAAAGTTCTGGGAAAGAATTAAGCAGAACATATGTGTCCCTTGGCTCCATATCTCCTCACTGAGAATCTATTTCCTTATTTAGAGATTTCCAGGCTGCCCCAAACCCTGACAAAATCCAGCTCTGTCATCCAGTGCTTTAAGGTAGATTTTTCCTTTGCTCAGCGTCATTGTTTTTAAAGCTGATAGTCAAAAACTGGAGCATATTTAGGAAAGTCTATCAAGTTGGTGAGCATGTTTTAATAGCAGGTCAATTGTTAAGATAATTCTCACATCAGGATTTTACTTTGTAAGGCTGTTCTTGTTAAGTGGATCTGCATTTTTCTTTTCAATAAGGCCTCTGACCTAAGATGTTTTGCCACTGTATACTGGTTACATTTAAATAGTTATTTTTATTATTAAATTAAAAATAATTTCAGTAATTTAAGAAAGAATTTTATTATTAATTCAGTTATTTTATTTATTTATTCCCTTATTTGAAAACAATTTTTGAGAATTTAATTGCCTGATTCTTTTTCAGATAGTGAACATAGAGAAGTAAATCATAGTGCTTGCCTCTAAATAGCTTATAAAAAAGGAACAGATATAAAAAGAGTTAAAGTACTATGTTAGTTTTTTATAATTTATATTAAATTTATTGAGGTGACATTGATAAGTAAAATTAGACAGGTTTCAAGTGTACATTTCTATAATACAACTTCTTTATATTGCATTGTATGCTCACCACCCAGAGTCAGTTCTTGCATCTCCATATATTTGACCCCCTTTGCTCTATATTAATTTAATCATTTCTTTATCAATGCAATAAGAATCTATGTAATGTTTCTGTGTCAAGTACGGGGCTTTGTATTAGATACATAAATAAGGAGCACATCTCATGTAGTTCATGATCTTGTTAGGAAGATAGGCTCATAGAAAGTAATTATAGCACAAGGTATTTAGAGCCTTGATAGAGTTATGTAGAATGTTACAGACTCAAGGAAGTTTCTCATATGAGGTTGATGGGTACCCTGAATCATACAGGATTGCTAGGAGTTTGACAAGTAGATGATGAGAGAAAAGTCAAAAATCTAAGTGAGAATTACATATGAACTTTCATTGAAGATTATGAGAATTGGAACAAATCATTTATGAGCCAACCAAATATGAGATGGGAGATATCAGTTCAGTTTCTGAAGGGCCTTCGATCCTAAGTTTTACTAATATGTTGTAGATAATGAGAAATTAACAAAGTCTTGAGAAGTTCATACTTAGATTTTATTTATTTATTTATTTATTAAGTTTTGGAGGGTCAGGTTGCTCAGTGGAAGAACTAGAACAGGCAAAGACAGAAAGTAGTAAATTTCTCAAAGTCATTTGTGCTTTTTACTAGAGATCCAGTTCTCCTCCCTCTTAGACCCAGGATAAAATTTCATTGTGATTCTTTGTGGTTTATTGGTGCTTTTGTCTAATTCTGACCAATTAGCTGTGAATACAAGTAACATGTTTCACTTCTAGGGTAGTGCATTTAATTGCTGATAAGAAAAACTACCAAAATAATTCTTTCCCTCTCTCTAGGTTTCAGTGTGAGGATGACAAGCTGGAACAGGATACCTAAGCATACTATAAATGAGGAGTATTTGGGAAAAATTCCAGCTATTGTCAATATAATGAGAACCATAACATGGCTGATACTTTCCGACAGCCTTTACAGATATATATCACAAGCAAGAAAAAAGAAATGTTTTCAGCCACTTTGATTTTTGTGTTTGTGATGATCAGTGTTGTTACTGCTGCATAATTTATCCTAATTCACAGGGAGAGAATCACTTTGTCTCAAGACTGAAGCAAACATGTCCCATAACTAAATCTGCAGACTTCTGGATGTCAGTGGGATTTAGGGAATAATTCTTCAAAATTTGTAATCTAGGAACCACCTCAGAATTGTTTCTGAGTTGCACAGCAAACTTGGGCGCGTGTCTTGGCAACATAAAAGTGTTTCGCATGGCAGACTATTACCAAAGTGCAGTGGCTGTGAGGAGTCTTTTATTTGGAGTTTGCGACCCATTGTTTTTCATCATTTGAACCCTGCTTGTTAGAAGTCCAATTTTAGGAGGTAAAGACATACCTACCTCCATTCTTGTTCTGCAACACCGCTCTGACTGTGGGTCATTTCTTTGCATGGAGGCTTTCCACAACTGCATCATGTCAGGGAGATAATCGAACTATAGTTAGTTTTACTACCCATTTCTTGACAAAAGATTATCTCTAAATTATCCTCATTGTGCAAATGTTTTCATCTATTAATAGTTCCAAAAACCTTACCCACCATCGCGACCAGAGAACCACCAAGTCTAGTATAGTCCTGTTTGCTCTTTACCTTTTTCTCTCTCTTTTTGTGCAGTCTGTGATAACTTCTAACACCACCAAGTAATTCTCTGTTTCTTCAGACACCAACTGATTATGCAACAATCAAATTTAATTCTGATTCTAACATGGAGTCAGCACAGAGTCCACAAGGTAAAGAGCTGATTTTTCCCCCTCCCTGTAGCACATACACTTCAGATGCCTATCATAAGTCTTGGGCCTGCTATACTGCTGACCTGCTATAAATTGGAAGTCCCCTTAATCCCCTCCTTAGGTTCAATAATTTGTTAAGAGGGCTCTCCAAATGAAGGAACACATTTTACTTATGTTTATCAGTTTATTATAAAGAATCTTAAAAAGGATACAAATGCATAGCCAGATGAATAGGTACATAGGGTCCTGAGCACAGGAACTTCTGAACCGTAGAGTTGGGGTACACCATTCACCTGGCATGTCAATGCATTCATCAACCCAGAAGCCAACAGAATTCTGTAGTTTAGAGTTCTTTATGTAAGTTTCATCTTCTGAGCATGATTATTAACTCTATCTCCACTCTTTATCCCCTCCTCAGCAGTTGGAGGTAGATGAAGCTGCTGAGAGTACCAAGAGTTTAATCATGGCTTGGTGCTTTGGGTGACTAGCACCCATATCCTGAAGCTCTTTAGGGTCTGGCCAGAATCATCACATTGGAACAATAGATTCTCCTATCACGCCTGTCACTCATAAAATTACAAAAGTTTTAAGAGCACTGTATCAGGGACAGGAGACAAAGTACATTTCTTACTATGCCATAAACAGATTCTTATTTTCAGAAAAAGTACCCCTAAAAACAGTTTAAAATAATTTCTAACTTGCCAGTAATAGATAATCACTTGTGAGTTCATATACAAAATGAAGGAAATAATAGTAATTTCTCATAAGGTTGAAAATATTAAGATATGAATATGTTGCTTTTGAAATTCTTTTTTTTTTTAAAGATTTATTTTATTAATTTTTGACAGACAGAAACAGAGACAGAGAGAGACAGAGAGAAGGGGGAGGGCCCAGAGCAGTCTCCACAGTTGACATTAGTGTTCCATACAGTTTCACTCCACAGGTGGGCACAGGGCTGTGCAGGGCATGTGGGTCCGCATGGGCCGGGGCCAGGACTCGACCCTCGGTCCCCGGGGCTTCAAAGCGAGTGCTTAACCCGCTGAGCCATCCCAGCCTTCCCTGCTTTTGAAATTCTTGATCCATTTTTAAAAATAACCATTTAATAATCAGTACAAAACATAATATGAGTAGTCTTGTACATGTGAGCAACTATGGACTATCTTATAAAGTAAATAAATATGGAATTAGCTCATTTCAGGGCTTAAGGAATATATGAAAAATGTTTGTGATGATGATAATGACATAAGCCATTTATTTCCTGCCCCATTGGGGTTATATTTATATTTGTTGTACAACGCTTTTCTCTCTCTCTTTTTTTTTTCTGTTAAATTTATTGGGGTGACATTAATTGATATCAATTACATTGTTTCCAGGTGTACAATTCTACATTAAATTGTCTATACATCGCATTATGTGCTCACCACCCAGAATCAGCTCACTTTCCATCACTGTGTGTTTGATTCCCCCTCTTTACTCCCCTCACACCCATCTCTCCCACCCACCTCCCCCCTTACCCTCAGATAACCACTAAACTATTGACTGCGTCCATGAGTCTTTGTTTCTTTGTTCCTTTCAGTTTTATATTCCACCTATAAGTGAGGTCATATGTTTCTTGATTCTTTCATTCTGACTTATTTTGCTTAATAAGATGTTTTCAAGGTCCATCCATGTTGTCATAAATGGCTATATTTTATCTTTTCTTATTGCTGTGTAGTATTCCATTGTATAAATTTACCACAACTTCTTTATCCAGTCATCTATCAGAGGACACTTTGGTTGATTCCACGACTTGGTCACCAGGAAGAGTGCTGCGATGAACATTGGGATACATGTATCTTTGCGGATTAAGGTTTTCAGGTCTTTTGGGTAGATACCCAGGAGAGGGATTACTGGGTCATATGGCAATTCCATTCCTAGTTTTTTGAGGAATCTCCACACTGCCTTCCACAGTGGTTGTACCAATTTACATTCCCACCAGCAGCATATGAGGGTTCCTTTTTGTCCACAGCCTCTCCAGCACTTGTTTTTCATTGTCTTGTTGATTATAGCCATTCTAACAGGAGTGAGGTGCTATCTCATTCTGGTTTTATTTGCATTTCCCTAATTGCTAGTGATGTTGAGCATTTTTTCATGTATCTGATGGTTGTTTTTATGTCTTCAGGAGAGAAGTGCCTGTTTAGGTCTTCTGCCCATTTTTTAATTGGATCGTTTGTTGTTGTTTTTCTTTTGAGCTGTATGAGTTCTTTATATATTTTAGATATTAGCTCTTTATCAGAGGCATTGTTTGCAAACATTTTCTCCCATTTGGTTGATTTCCTTTTTACTTTGTTGACGGTGTCCTTTGCTATGTAGAAGCTTTTTGGTTTGATATAGTCCCATTCATTCATTTTTGCTTTTACTTCCCTTGCCTTTGGGGTCACGTTCATAAAGTGCTCTCTGAGCCCAAGGTCTGTAAGTTTAGTGCCAATGCCTTCTTCGATGCACCTTATAGTTTTGGATCTTATGTGGAGGTCCTTAATGCACTCTGAGTTAATTTTGGTATATGGTGACAGTTCACAATCCAGATTCATTCTTTTGCATGTGGTTTTCCAATTGTCCTAGCACCATTTACTGAAGAGGCTTTCTTTTCCCTGTTTTACATTTTTGCTCCTTTGTCAAAGATTATCTTTCTGTATCTTTGTGGGTTTATTTCTGGGTTTTCGATTCTGTTCCATTGTCTGTATGTCTGTTTTTCTGCCAATACCAAGCTGTTTTGATTATTGACTCTTTGTAGTATAGACTGAAGTCAGGGAGTGTAATGCCTTTAGCCTTATTATTTGTTTTGGAGGATTGCTTTGGCAATTTGGGGCCTTTTGTGGTTCCATATGAATCTGATAATTTTTTTACCTATTTCTTGAAAGAATATCTGTGGGACTTTGATGGAAATTGCATTAAATCTGTATATTGCTTTGGGTAATATGGGGTCATTTTAACTATGTTGAATCTTCTAATCCATGAACATGGAATATCCTTCCATTTCTTTGTATCTTCTTCAATTTTTTTTAGTAGTGTCTTTCGTTTTTCTTATATAAGTCCTTCATGTTCTGTGTTAAGTTTATTTTAAGTATTTTATTTTTGTTTTGATCGCAAATGGTATCATTTTTCTCATTTCTTTTTCTGATGTTTTGTTGTGTGTGTATTAAAAAGCTGTGGATTTTTGTACATTGATTTTGTATCCTGCCACTTTACTGTATTTGTTTAATATTTCTAACAGTTTCCTGGTGGAATCTTTGGGGTTTTCTATATAAAGGATCATATTGTCTGCAAAAACTGACAATTTAACTTCTTCATTTACAATTTGAATGCCTTTTATTTCTTTTTTCTGCCTAATGGCTCTCGCTAGGACTTCCAGCACTATGTTGAATAGCAGTGGTGACAGGGGACCACTGTCCCTGTCTCGTTCCTGATTTTAGAAGAAAAGGTTTCAGTTTTTCCCCATTCAGTATGACATTCGCTGAGGGTTTGTCATATATGGCCTTTATTATGTGGTGGTATTTTTCTTCTATACCCATTTTATTAAGTGTTTGATCATAAATGGAAGTTGTATCTTGTCGTATATTTTTTCTGCATCAATTGATATAATCATATGGTTCTTATCTTTAATTTTGTTTATGTGGTGTATCACATTGATTGATTTACATGTGCTGAGCCATCCGTGTGCCCCTGGATGAATCCCACTTGATCGTGATGTATAATCTTTTTAATGCATTGTTGTATTCTATTTGCTGGTATTTTGTTTAGGATTTTTGCATCCGTGTTCATCAGAGATATTGGTTTATAGTTTTATTTTTTTGGACATCTCCTTGCCACGCTTTGCTTTTAGGGTAATGTTGGCCTCATAGAGTGAGTTGGAAAGTATTGCCTCTTCAATTTTTTTGAAAAATTTGAGAATAGATGTTAGTTCCTCTTTGAATGCCTGGTAAAACTAATTAGTGAGACCTTCTGGTCCTGGACTCTTGCTTTTGGGAAGGTTTTGGATGATTGTTTCAATTTCCTTACTGTTGATTAGTTTGTTTAGGTTATCCAGTTCTTCTTGATTCAGTCTAGGTAGACTATATGTTTCTAAAAGCTTGTCCATATCTTCTAGGTTGCTAACTTTGGTGGCATATGTTCTTCATAGTATTTTTGTATGATCCTTTGTATTTCTGTGATATCCATTGTAATTTCCCCTCTTTTATTTCTAATTCGGATTATTTTTGTGTTTTCTCTTTTTCCCTTGATGAGTCTAGCCAGGGGCTTGTCAACTTTATTAATTTTTTCAAAGAACCAGCTCTTTGCTGTATTACTTTTTTCTATTGTTTTTTTTATTCTCTATTTTATTTAGTTCTGCTTTAATTTTTATGATTTCCTTTCATCTGCTGGCTTTGGGTGTTTTCTGTTCTTTTTTTTCTAGTTCTTGAAAATGTGATATTAGGTTGTTTACTTATAATTTTTCTTGTTTCTTGAGAAAGGCCTGTAGTGATATAAATTTCCCTCTTATTACTGTATTTGCTGGCATCCCAGTAATTTTGTTATGCTGTGTTTTCATTGTCATTTGTTTCTATGTATTTTTTAATCTCTTCTTTTATTTCTTTTTTGATCCAGTCATTTTTTAATAACATGTTGTTTAATGTCCATGTATATGTGGTTTTTCCTGCTTTCTTTTTGTAGTTTATCTCCAATTTCAAAGCTTTGTGATTGGAGAATACACTTAGTATGATTTTGATCTTCTTAAATTTGCTGAGGTTAGCTTTGTGTCCCAGCATGTGGTCTATCCTTGAAAACATTCCATGTGCACTGGAAAAGAATGTGTTTTAGGATGAAGTATCCTATAAATGTCAGTTATGTCCAGTTGCTGTAGTGTATCATTTAAGGCTTATATTTCTTTGTTTATTTTCTGTTTGGACAATCTGTCCATGGCTGTCAATGGGGTGTTTAAGTCTCCTACTATAATTGTGTTTTTGTCAGTTTCTCCTTTTAGATCTGTTAGTACTTGCTTTGTAAATTTTGGTGCTTCTTGGTTGGGGGCATATATATTAATAACTGTAATATGTTCTTGTTGTATTGTCCCCTTTATCATTATGAAATGTCCATTTTTGTCTCTTATTTTCTTTTTGATCCTGAAGTCTGCTTTGTCAGATATAAGTATGGCTACACCTGCTTTTCTCTAGATGCCATTTGCTTGGAGTATTTTTTCCGTCCTTTCACTTCAATGCTTTTCTGTTAACTCAACACCACAAAGAATCAAGTCCTGAAACACCTTGCAGTTCCCATCTTTATTCGAGGAGCTGAGGGTGGGGATATAAACTCATATGTATGCATCAGGAAGGTCTAGTGTAACTTCTTGTACAGGTAAGGCTGCCTTAATGATTTAACTTGCATGACAATTATTTTTCTGAAAACAATGGGGAATGTTACATATTAAATCCATGAGTTAAATCATTTAGTGTCAAGATCAAAAAGTAATGATGATACAAAAGAGTAAGAAATAACCCCTATGTTTATCTATAGGTGTGTCATTTTCCTCTATCTAGACTTGACACTTTCTTGCTAGAAAACCGGAGTACTAATTTATATATTATTAAATTTTAATATTCTGGCACAATCCATAAACCTGCTAATATAAATGCAAAATAACATTTTTCAACATGGAAGACTATGAATCATAGGACAGTCTTCTCTTCATAGTCACTTTGAGCTTTAAACTTGATTTTTCAAAGGTTAAAATTATTTGCTGAATGAGTTTCCCCTTTCCTTGAAATAGCCCTATAAAAAAAGAACAGGTTACATCTGTAAAGAAGAGGATCCTGTGGGAAATAAAGAGCTCATTGAACAGTTTCATAGTAATCTTAAGAGAAACACAAGTCAGTATTTTTTAAGACATGATATATGGGCTTGAAATTGCCATTCCCTTTTGGCTAAAATAATCCACTACTGCTCAAATCTAGGGTCAATTTTAAGTTAGTACTAACAACCAAAACTATCCTAAAAAAATTACTCTGAGGGATTTATTTTCCATATTAGGATTGACAATAGCTTTACTTGTCACTTTTATTGAAGGCAGGGCTGGAAAACATAGCTTCTGGAGCAATGGGGTTTGATATTATTTTTCGTTTAGAAACTTTTTGATACATCTTATTTGACATTTACCAGACTCATTTTTGGAAATCAGGTGATAATGAGTAATTTCTTTCTTCTGTCATTGATTTGAATAAGTTTACCATGGTAAAAGAACACTTAAGAAACTTATATGTAGATTTAATCAATGTAAGTCTGTTTGAATGCAGCAAGTAAATAAAAGAAAAACTTCCTCAATAGTGGCAATTATGCTTACACTTAGCTTCCATATGTCCCACACTTTGATAGGTACACAGCATATATCCATATATACGGTCATATAACAACATATGTTTATCTCCTCATATTAATAATCATTGATAGGTATGAAATATCTTTCACATGCCTACCAAAAATAAGATGAGGATAAACTTGAATGAAGTAATTAGATGCAAAATCAGAGAAGTTGTCAAGTGCAGTAATAAGTATAATATTTGCTACATTTAACCTGTTTAAATTTTATCACCCTTAGAATCTATTATTTTTGTACACTGGAATATTTTTCTAAGGTAGTGCACAATATTTTTTTTCTAAAAAAGCATGATGATTTTTATCATTTTGCCTCCATGTATTTTTTTTTCAAAATTTGACAAAGCTTTTGGTTGATCAAATCTTGGTTCACTTATACAATAGTGCTGACTATAAATCCCATGACATAAGAATTAAGTGAAATTCTATGTGAGCAATAAATACTATACATTTTTCAACTTAACAATTGCAGGTGCAATATCCAATATTGGATTCACATAACTTGTAAACTTAGTTTCCGAATTTGGCATGTTTGGTAGCTATAAATTGCCTGTACTCTAGCCAGACTTTGAATATTGTCAATGACTTGTCTAGGGATGACAGCTTCATCCAGGGTATATAATTGTTCAAACTTATTATTCAAATAGTTGACTATACTTCATGCTTTTCTTATTGTCTTCTTTACATTCAGTTTCATTATCCACAAAGTGAAGAAAATGTGATACTGTCAAGAAATGTTTGCGAGGCATAGTTTCTGAAAATATCAGTGTCTCTAATATTGTTCCTTTGACCAGTACATATCTGTTTTCGATTTTTGTACTTGCAATGTTGTGATGCATTACAAAAGTATGCTGTCATTTCATCACTTTTTTCTAAAAACCACTCCTTGTTCTTTTTTGAGTTCTGGTCTTCTATCTTTTGACTTGCATATCTATTTTTTTCTATGGTTATCATTTTTAAAAAATCATCACTTAGCACTTGTTTTAAAACATGAAGAGGCATTGGATTTGCTCCTGGTCTTTGCAAAACTAAAGCATTTATACCAGCAATTTGGGTAAGTGGCTTTATATTTGGAATATTTTCTTTCTCTCCCCAATTCCATTCTTCATCTATTGAATCATAATAAACACTGCTTGATATAGTATAGGTTTTACATGTTTATGGACATTATGTTTGTAAATTTGAATCTTCTCTTGAATAATCAGCCATATGAATTTGTTGACTTACCATTCTCGCTGTTTTCACTCAAATACTCAATTTAGCTTTTTGTGTCACTTGCATACAAATTCAAAATTGTTATAGGGATTATTTCTACACTTCACACTTTAACACTGAATATATATAATTATTTCTTGATAATATTTGTATTACAACTGCACTCAAAGCAAATTAAATCTGTGAGCTTTTCCGAGATGTCAGTGTTTACAATGGCTTCAAAAGCACATGACATATCTGAACCATCTTTGTAGGTCAAGGGATTAATTTGGCTTGTTTAATACTGTTGTGAGGTAAAAAAATTCGTGTCTTTTTTCTTTAAAATTATATGCACCCAAGGTCAAAATATGTCATTAATTTTTTTGTACTTTAAAATTTCATATTGGCTTTGCACATAATAGTTAATAAATAATTATTTTAAGTTAATTTCATGTTAATTTGAGTAACAGAACTTTGAGGGTCAAATCACAGTAGTTGCATATACAAGTTTGATGGTATTACATTCCTTTTAGAAATGAGTTTCAGAAAATTGTTTTCTATGTTGGAAGTAAAATATTTTATATTGAGAAAAAGATTGGTAAAAAACTCATTTTTTATATTCCTATGTATTTTTTTTAAAGTTTATTTTTGTTGTATTTTGCTGGATAAGTAATTTTGTATGTTTATTGCCCACATGTTCTTTTCAGGTTAATTTAGAGCACCATTCCTAACATTAATAATGGATTGTGATATCCCTAGAGTATTTTTATAAACAGAAAGCTAATTTGGAAACAGTTTTACATTTAGAAAACACTTCTTTCAAACTTATAGAACATGAACTAAAAGCCAACCTTAATACTTTTCTGTTTACACATTCTTAACAATAATTACAATTATGATTGTGGACACTCTTAATAGGTATAAATGCAAGTCCTATTAAGAATTTATCAGAAAAATAGATTGGTCTGGAGTATAGCTTAATTTTTTTTGTTGCCTGTATTCAACTTCCCATTCCTTTGGCATTTTAACAAGAGGTGTAGAAGCTGTTGAAAAGTACTTTAAAATTAGATGCAACCACTAGAAATTTCTTTCCTTTAGATTAAATTTTTATTAGTGCATTAAATATAAATCTGGAGGCAATAATCATGCTTTGGCATATATTCTTTTTATATAAAATCATTCCATGAAATTACCTCAAGTTGCTCATTTAAAATATTATAAGGCTCAAAGAACAGAGGCAAAGGAATAGTTATAAAATAAATAAAAAATTCATTAACCTAACTCCAAATCAAATCAAGTAATATGCAACTAAATAAATTATGTAATGCATTTAGAAAAAACTAAAGTGCAATGTGGTAGCAGTTATTCAGTTCATCACATTCCCTATCTTTCTAGACGGATGACAATGATAAACTTCTGATCTTATTTGGATTAAGTTGTCATTAAAGAATACAATATAAGTAATATATTTCTGATATTAGGACTAAAGTGACATGGTGTTTTAAAGTGACATATTCAATAAAGAAAATGCATTAGAATAGATCACTTGCCATCATTTTGGAAAATGTTTACAAACATACCAGTATATTTGCACAGTTATGGTAGAATAAAAATGTTCTTCCTACAAATACGCACAAATTCTAAGTAGCCATTGTTTTAGTTTTGAAGCAATGCATAGAAATCTTTGGAAAGAATTTCCAATAAAGAAACTATTTTTAAATAAAACTTTTTCTCTGTAAGTGGAGATGAAGTATATTATTCTGATATTTACCTCAATGACAATAATACTAAAACAAATATATTTATTTCCAGATTTTCAACCTTAGGGAAGAACTAAAATTATTTGCTTTGTTAACTATCCATTCTCATTAAAATTCTGTTTGCAATTTCTCTTTACTTGCATTATATTCATAATCTTTGAAATTTCCACTTTTTAAAGTCAGAGAAAATTAAACAAATCCACAGAGAATAATGGACCATTACATCCTCATAAATTTGCTAATTATAAAAGAACTGAATATTATAGCTAGTGTGAAAATCTTTGATGTAAGTTCTAAGGTGAGAGAAAAGTCAGTGAAATCATGCAAGGAAATATGTGGGAATTGCTATTTAACCAATATTGATTAGTTATTTAAGGAAATGTATTTTAAATACAAGTAAAGCTATTCTAAATATAATAGTGGCTGGTTAAAAAAAATAATTATAATTGAGTACAGATATATAGATTAAATATATCTTTGGAAGAATTGTAACTAATACTACCAAGCAAGTTTGTGGCATATGTGGCACCTGTAATGCTGCTCTGATGGAGCATGATTGTATTATATGATTACAGTTGTTTTATATGTGTTATATATGATATGATTATATTATTTGGAAAAATTCCATTATCAGCAGAGAGTAAGAAATTACTGTCATGGGATGCTAGGATAGCTCAGCAACCAGGGATCAAATCCTGGCCCAGGCTATGCAAACCCATATGCTGAAACAGGGCATAACTGGGAACCATAGGGATGGCGGCAAAGGTTCTCACCTCCCATGTGGGAGGCCTCCATTTCAGTCCCCGCCCCTCATGGCCCCACATCCACCTGTGTGGAATTAAACCATGCTACAACTAACGATGCACAACTATGGAGACTGCTCTGGGCTCTCCCCTCTTCTCTCTCTCTGTCTCTCTCTCTCTTTGTCTCTCTGATACCTTCTCTCAAAAACAATAAAATAAATCTTAAAAAAAAAATAAAAAAATTTGCTGTCAAACTGATAATGAAAATTTTTTGCATCCTGTATATTTATGTGCTTAGATAGCAGCATAAGAAAAGCATTGTCACGGGTCAGTAAAAGTGTTATATCTGTTTGGTCCAAAGAGTAAAATTTTGTTGTTTATATAATCAGAGGAGGACATTTTACCCAACTAAAGAGGAAATAAGAATTAACATCATCACCCTTATCTCTATCATCATGACCAGTACCACCATCATCATCATCTTCTTTTTCTTCTTCTTCATCAATATTATCACTATGAATTCAGTTTTTACCAGGTGTAATGAACTTCACTAAACGTTTGAGGTGAGTTTTTCTTTTAATCTTCATGATAATCCTATGTTATTGGCTCTGTCATTCCTTAAAAGATAAGGAAAATGAGTTTCAGAAAAGTAAAATAATTTTTGCATGAATAGCTAGTAAGCTGCAACTAAAAGATTAGACAATGTAAACTCTGTTTGCTTTAACACTATAGCAGACCAAAGCTCACATTTTAAAATGACATCTGGATGTTATATCTTTCTATTTGACATAGCCACCAAAGGGACCTTGCAGCTTATTTCCATCATATTTCTAATCATTCTTATTTACAAATCTGTTAAAGAGTTAACATTCCCTTCATCCAAATTTCACCCTTCAGGTACAGATCTTGTTTGTTTTTTAAATACTTCATTTAATGTTCATCTCTGTTGTTGTGAATTTGTTTTGCAAAAACACTTTTTTGGTTATTTTTGAAAATCTCAAAAATTTTTCCAACATAATTCAAATTCTAAATTTGAATTATCTGCTAGGCTGTTGTGTCAAAACACAGCTTTCTTCATTGTCAGTGTTTTATTCCAAAATCCCCAAGGCTTCATTTGTAATAGACCACGGCCGAATTACTATCAACCCATTTAAAGTTTCCCATAATTTGTCCTCAGTATTGTACTTTGAACTATATAGCTAATATGGGTAACAACATGTTTGTCATGTGTAACATGATTTTCTGAATTTGCACATTGCTTTTTGTTTTGCTTCTTTTTTTTTTGACTCTTCCCATTTTTGCCTGTTAGACTCCAAATTGCATAACTTTGTTTATCTCATCAAATATGCCCCTTAAGAATTTTATAAAATTAGAGTAAATAAAAGAAATTTAACTCCTATGCAGTTTACAAAACTAAGTAAGGTTGATACATTTCAGAAAGTATGAAGAACATATCAGGTGTAATACACAAGGAAGATTTCAGTGAGACTCTCTGGCTTTAGTCATAACTTCTATTTTTTTTAATTTTTATTAAATTTATTGGGGTGACATTGGTTATTAAAATTACATATGTTTCAAATATAGATTTCTATAATATTCCATCTGTATGTTGCAACTTCCTTTTATAAGAAACATGTATGTTGACAAGAATCCCAACAAAACTTACCTAATTATTATCACCTAATTTAGAGGTAACAAAGGCAGGGAAAGATATGAGACATGAGTTATGTCTGGAGCGCACTCTGTTACTGCTGTAGTCAGTAGCTATTTACAACAATAACAGAACGGCTTCAAGCTCTTACTGTTGGCAATGGAACACAAAAAAACCACAGAAATGTCTGTAACTCGATGGAAGTAATGTCAGGATGAAGTTAAACTAAGCTGTGCTATAGCTGGATGAACTAACCAAGTCATTCAGGATATTGACCAAGCTGAATAGCAGCTAGTTATTTCATACACGTATGTGTGTATGTGCACACACCCCACAGACAGCACAAATATAACTTACACAGGGTACCCAACTGGTTCATTTCTCTATCCAAACTCCTCAGGCTATCACTTTGCTGGACTGTTAAATGAATTTACTATATATATTTTAAAGATTTATTCCTATTGTTTTTGACGGAGAGAGAGACACACACAGAGAGACAGGCAGAGGGGCGGGGGCAGAACCGTCCCCACAGTTGCACATCATTGGCTTTTTCACATAGTTTCATTCCACAGGTGGGCGCGGGGCTGCACAGGGCAGGAACTGGGCCGGGGCCTCGCCCCAGTGAGAACTGAACTGGGGGCACACCCCAGCCTAGCATATGAGTCTACACTGGCTGGGGACGGGACTCGATCCTCAGTCCTCAGGACTACAAAGTGAGCACTTAACCCACTGAGCCAGCCCGGCTTCTCCCATATTTTTTTTAATCCTCTTAAAATCAAGGCAAATGTTCTAATAGCATTCAGCAAAGGGAATCAAGAAAAACTAGTTTCTTCAGAAGGAGGCCCTAGGACAAGGATGGTATTGTATGTATTTTACCTGAGATGTCAGGAAACACCACTATAGGACTGAGGAAGTATAAGGGATGAGAAAGCAGCCAATAATGGGTGTGCTTTCAAGGCATCTATAGCTGTGGGTGAGTGGAAATTAATCCTGCTTGAAAACGATTTCAAATACATAGCTCAGTGGAACTTGACCGTGGTATTCAGGAAATTGAGGTGATCACACATCAACTGTCAGTCCTGGTTTAGGACTGGGGTATGGTGAGTGTGAATTTCTTGGCCTGCTTTTTTTGTATGTGTGTGGGACACAAGCACTAAGTTTGGAGAAGCAGTTCCTAGCAGTTCAAATTCTCCTGCAAACACTGAATGTGCATAAGGCTGTAAACCTACAGGTGATGTAGCCACAGTTTCTTACAGAGTAACTTGCAAAAATATGCTGCAGCATAAAAGAGAGACACAGTGTTCATAAGGCAAAAGAAAACAATACATTTGAAACATTAGCTAAAAGAAAGCCAAAGAAAATTTACACATAATTTCATTTTTTTTCAATAAGTTGAAAAAGAACAGGATTTCTGTCAGGAAAAATAAAGAAAGCACACTAAAGTCTTTCAGAAATATAGCAGGAATTTGATGAAGTAAAAATGTACTGATAAGCTCAGAAAATAGAAAACCAAAAAGAGAGAACTGAGAATTTTATCTTTTTCTTTCTTGCACCATAAATTACTTCCTCTACTCTCCTATTCATCAGCATTTAAATTTGCTTGAACCTCTTTTTTTTTTCTTTTTTTTTTTTTTTTTTTTTTTTTTTTTTTTTTTTTTTTACGAAAACGGTTAAGTAAATAAATACACTTCATTTACACTTCCTCTCTCCAGGCACCATAGCATTTCTAGTCTCCCTTTACTGCAAAGCTTCAGGGAAGGGCTCTATCCAGTCATTGTAACCATTTCCTCAACCTGATTTACTTAAAATTAAGTAAATAATTTAATTAATACTTCAAGGTGAAGTCCATTTTAATTATACTAAAAATATGCCAGCCGCACACAAAAAACAAGCAAACAAACCCAAAGGGCAAGTTTTAGTCCTTAAATTCTTTGACATCTGTGTAGTTTAAGACATTGTTGAATGCTTCATTCTTCTAGAGACAGTATTCCCTTCCTTAGTGTAACATTATATTTGTTGTTGTTGCTATTTGTTCATTTAATTGCTTTTCTTTTCTTCCTGTGTCTACTCATAAACATCTTTTGGGGTAAAACTGAATCTTCTGCCAGGTGAGCAAAGAGTGTCTGACTGATTATTTGGGGTGATGCCATAGATCTAGAGTCAACTTCAAACCTATCTCTTTTTGAATCCATGTCAATATTAAGCCAACCATTTCTCATCCATCTCCAAATTATTTTTGTATTTATTGAATATAGCAATTACTATTTAGTACACCCTCATTTTCATTCTTAGTCATATTTTTATTTTCTATATTGGTCAGACCGGTAGGAGATATATATAATATATCATCTTGCCTAAGTATGAAGTTTTGGAAGTCCTATTGTCTGTCATTTACAAATTGGAGATCCAAGCACTTTGTTGGTATAGTTCAGTCTGAGTCTGAAAGCCTGAGAACCAGGGTGTCCAATGGTTTATATCTAAGTCCTATGACTAGAAAAGATGAAATGAGATGTCCCAACTCAAGCAGGAAGTAAAAATAAGTGCATTCCTCTTTTCCTCTGCTTTCCTGTTCTATTCAGGCCCTCCATGGATTGAATGATCCCCACCCACAGCAGACATATACTGAGTTCAAAAATTCACAGGCTAATCTCATTCTGAAAAGCCCTTTCAGACAAACCCAGAAATCTTTAATGTGGGTGCCCTGTGGCCAGTCAAGTTGACACGTAAAATTGCAAGTATACCCCTTGTCAACTTGGCATCCATAAGCATTTTCATAAAACATATTTAAATTTCAAATAAAGACAATGCCAATGCCTAATATGATCCAACAGTACATGATACATATATTCTGCCTAACATGATTGCAACCATCGCACATACTACCTAAAATGCATTAGTGCCTTCCTCAAAAGAGGAAGTAAAATCTTTGAGCAATGTTTACTCTTCTCCTTGATACTCTATAATTCAAAAGCTATAATATAAAATTAATGCTATTTAAATACAATAATATAAAATCAATAATCTTATTATATGATAAGAGAACACAAGAGGCAATAAGTAAATGCATGTGTAAAATAAATGTATAATCACCCCTAAAAAAACAAGGAGAAAAAAACATTCCTAACAATTACAGTCCTTGGTTCTGTTACTGGTCATGTGGTAGTAGATAGTATTTATAACCACCTTCTTCCACTTTCCATTCTCTATTCCCTTTACTTTCAGGAAGCACCTCAGCTGGTCATGGTTCTTTTATTGGTGGAGTGACCCAAATCTTTGTTCCAGAAAGGTCTGAACCATTGCTAGTTCTTCCTTATATGACATGGTAATCATAAAAGACACCATTAGGAATCTCCTGTATTCCAGACACCCTGTTCCTCACCTCCATTGTGGAATAGCTCTCAATGTCCCCTTGGTAGTCAGGATCAATTACCCTAACCAGCACCATAACTCCCTCCATTGCCAGTTGATTTAGAGCAGGGGTTTCCAAACTTTTCAGCCCGCTGGCCGCATTAACTATCAAACAGCAGTTTGGGGGCCGAATACACTCGAGGTCCAAATAAAAAAGAATCAAAACATAGATGTTGTTTTAAATTATTTATTTAATATTATTTTATTCAGATAAAAAGGTCTCCACGGGCCAGATGAGAGGGCCTCGCGGGCCATAGTTTGGAGACCCCTGATTTAGAGGAATAAGGAACATGAAGAGGCTATGAGTTTGCTAGTTTTTACTCATGAGCATTACATGTACCTTGCACACTTCCTTACAATATATGGATACTTGAAATGTCAGTTTTAAGCTGTTTTACTTGGTGCTTGGAGATGTGGTATATTTTTTTAGCTTTGCCCTAGCAGTGAAATTTACTATAAATATGTACTTTTTCAAAACCGTAGTTAAAAAACAAACAAATAAAACCCACTGACTGTGCAAATCAAAATGTGAGCCACTACAAAAGCAGCATCATTTGCTATAAGAACAACCCAATCTCCTCTGTCATATCCAGAGTCCTTGGGACTTGAATTCTGTCCAGGAAATTTGGCCAAGCGTGACTCATCAGGGTAATATTTTAAATGGTGTTCACACAGAAGATCTTCTTTTCTATTTATACTGTGATTTTTAAAAAGGTAATATGGTGTTATAGTAATGCTCAATTCAGTAGATCTGATGAGCAAACTAACCTCTTTTACCCTCTTCAATCATGTGTAAAGTTTGCATTTTAACTAGAGAAATTGACAGTGGAAACAATGCATTTAGACTGTATATCTTTATAGTCTCCTCGACCAAATAGGAAGACCTTATGAAGAAAAAAAAAGCCTTCAACTCTGATTTGATACAAAGTTGCTGACTGTTGGCAAATGCTAGATCTATCAAAGTCATAATTGGTTTTGGGTCATTACCAATGTCATAAAAAAAAAAAAGCTTTATAATCACCACTTTGAAACTTCATCTCTCTGGCTGTGATGTGCATCTATATTTGTCTGAAAAAAAAGATCTTCCAATACAGTGCATGCACAGCATTTTACAACACCTAAAAGCCAATGAGATTGGCTGCTGTTCACAGGCAGACACACAGACACACACACACACACACACTCCATTCATTAGATAAAAATGCTGCTCCACAAAATCTTTCATTTTATTAATTTGGAGGGGCATTTTCTAAATTGATGTTTCAAATATTTATCTTTTGTACTTGGATATTGAGTAGAAATGAAGAAAGAAAAATACCTCCAACCATACCTGTTGTGTTTAATGTCGTAATAGAATGTATAAATGTTTTATATGCCGTATATCTTCTTTTAAACAATCCTCTGTATATAGCTACATTTCTCTAAATTATACAAGACATATTTTCTAATTTAGTACTTCTCTGGAGATGCATGGAAAAATAAGGTAGCCAGTGGTGAAATGTTACAGTACCACTTTTTTCTAGAGTTCTTCAAAAGGCCCTGACAGCTCCGCCCCAGTGTTTTAAGAACATGGCATAGACACCGTGAAGCTAGTCTCTCACTGACTAACTGTGTGATGTAAAAAAGTCACTTCTGTCTAAGCATGTTTCCTCAACAATGAAAGGGATGGAAACTAAACAAAATCACAGTGTTTTGTTTTGGTTTGTTTTTCCTGAACATTAAATTAGTGCATGTTGTATTTAGCATAGACCTGAATCATACTAAGTAAACAAAAATGTATGTTAACATTATAAGTCATTTGAGGGATTTGAACTGCCTCTCTGTGCTTTGAAATTGTGTGTAAAACAATCCTATTGTCAGAGGACGAAACAGCTTATATGGGCTCTGACCCCCACATGAGAGTCTATCTGGTTTGCGATCAGCCCCAGGTGAATAGAGCAGATCTCACTTTTAAGACCTTGTGAATAACCCTACTACTTCCTAACGTCTTACCTATTGTAATGAGAAAAAGAAATGGGGAGTCCCACACTAGGATGGCCTTCATATAATTAAAATTAAAAAGTTTAATTTTGGCCCCAAACAAGCATATTAGAAAAAGTTTCATATAGAAACAGTGCTGCATTTCTGGCACCAGAACTGCGCCTGACTGCTTCCCTTAATTTTTGATAGGGGAAATCATTACAATCAGTTTTTTCAACAAAATAAGTGGCATTCATTTTGAGAAAAGTTCCTCCCTCACAAAACCTCCTTCCTACCTTCCTTTTCTGTCGTATAACACAATTTTGGTAAGTTAGAAATCACGCACCTGTAGCTCAAATTAGACTAAGCAAATGTAGTAATTAGTGTTGAATAATAGAGTCTTAGAACATAACCAAAAAAGTAAAGAATCAAGAGTTCAATGCCACCAGTACCCTTAATTTACATTTTCACGCTACTGTCTTCCTTCTCTTCTTTCTTTCATACTACCTCCTTCTCTTTCTTCCTTAATTCCTTCTTTAGTTGTATGTTCTAATCACAGATTCAAGAACAAAGTTCAATATAAATAATGATTATTTTTATTCCTCATAACAATATTATAGGTAAGTATATATTAATTATCTCCTTTTACAAATAAAGGAATTGAGGCACAGAAAAGTTATCTAGTTTGCCTAAGATCACAAAGTAGGTACCTGGATTTAAATGTAGAGAGTCTGGTTCCAAAGATTGTGTGTGTGTGTGTGTGTGTGTGTGTGTGTGTTTCTTTGTTATTTTGTTCGTGAAATAAATTGAATCTCAAAGCATATCTCTTGCATAGTGTGAAATATAAATCTCAGGGAGTTTCCATTGCTATTCCAAAATTCAATGATATTTCTACGAACACATGGCCTAAACAATATTTGTCTTTACTTTTTTGTGCACATACTACGTCTTTAGCCAGCCTAGTAAGAGGATGCACTTGAATGAGTTCTGTAGTGGTGAGATAGTAATCATCTGAGATGTAGTTGAGGATTGCATTTTAGTTTCCTGAAACTAATCAAAGCTCTACCTTCACTTGATATCTGGGGACTGTTTTGTCATTCTTCACCCATGTATCTTCTTTTGGTTTGATTCCGTATTTATCCAAACATGGATGACGGAGCCAGCCATCTTTTTCTCGAACAACCTGAATGGGGCGGG
>PVKE010008256.1:0-48200 GCA_004027555.1 Craseonycteris thonglongyai | reverse complement strand
TCCTGTCCCCAAACTGCTCCTTCTCCCTCCCTCTCCCGCTCTCCCCTTTTTCCTCTAACCTTTGTGTGTTGTTCTGCGTTGTGTGGTTCTCGCAGTTGAGGGTGCTTCTCAGGGTTGCCCCTGTGGGTTCCTTTTTGTTCGTAAGTCCCTTCCCAGGTAGATGTCTGGGTTCTCCTCTCATGCCGCCATCTTGCTCTCCCTTGTTTTCATCTGAAATTGGTAAAGCACATATATGAGATTATTTGATGGGCTACCAGGAACCACCGTCATTCTTTGGATCACACTACAAGAAACACTGCTCTAGTTCTATGAAAGCAATGTGCTGCCTTCTTGCCTGAAAGAGAACAAGATAGGGGATTGATGCTCTGTGGATGGAAGAAGGATGAAGCCTGACCCTAGTGTGTGGTTAGTTTTCCTGAAAGTGGGCAAAGGAATGAGGTGGCTGCCATCCAATGTTCTAGAGATGGCAGATGGGAATGACCGTTCTGTGGAACTAGTTGACAAGCAGCGTTGATTTGGAAGCCACAGCACATTTCCCTTAGCTGAGCTTGGTGAGGGTGTAAAGGACTGTTTAAAGGACTGAAAGCTGTAGTTTTAAAAAAAATTTATTCATTTTTTTATTCTTAAAAGTCTATGAAATAAGGAAAAAACTCCACCCACAACTGGGTTATCCTCCATTTTCCTGGATAAAAATACCCCAAGCTCGGGTTTCTTATAAGATCCAAGAGTGGCAATGAAGCCCTGATAACCAAACATCTCATCAACGTTGGGGGAGAAGTGTTAGAAGCAGATTTAATTTTATTTAGAAAAGTTAGGAAGTTTTCTGGCTTAACAGGCAAAATAAATTCAATAAACAAAAATGCAAGTCAATTAGGACTTGCATAAGCAACAGTCCCATTTGGCAAAATTGAAAAACAAACAAACAAATACACAAACCCTTAAACTAAATGTGTAGTTAGTGGAATTCATCACTATTTCTAAGCAAAGATGGCCAGCAACACTGAATACTTCCCTGAAATTTTAACTGAACAGGGGGCATTTTAAAGACCTTTAGTGGACGTGAGCACTCTTGTGGTTTTTCACTCACATTATGTCAAGCATATTAAAATGAACTGACAACCCACATTTAATTAAATGCATATAAAAACATGAGAGTTGACTTGCAATCACAGGTTCCTATGTTGCATTTTTAAAAACATTAGTTTTAATTTTGTGATTTTCTTTTCTATATTTGGAACCAATCTATCATCAAATATTTTTATAGGCCCTTGGAAATCTTGAAGGCTCCAGGAGATTGTACCTGTGGTGCCTAATGGATTGAAGGACATGCCCGGATGTGGAGACTGATATGTCTTTGTAAAAACAGCAGAGTTTAGAAGGGGCAGCGACCTTAAGCCAGTGTCAGATTTTATAATTGAATGTGACACAACCTTCCTAGGTGAACTGCAAATGTATTTCATTTCAGTGGAAAGAATGTGAATAATTTTGTCCCTAAAGTGTCTGTAAGAAGATTGAAAAGAAGTTTTTATAATGGAACAAATAAATCAAGCCCCCAGTCTATTTTTTATGGCTTTCAAATGCAAAGGCATTATTATTTGATTAGGTATATTCTATAAGCATATGAAATTTCTCCTTTTTAATTGGCATATTTGAGGTAGCTTAAAACAGTGAAATATTGGCAAGAATACTGGATGTTGTGACAAGGAAAATAAATTTTGTTTTACTTCTGTACTGGAGAATTGCATAAGCTTCACAGCATCCCTTGCCCATGTAAACCTCAGTTATTTTCATTGTGCAATGAAGGATTTGGAGTAAGATATTTTCTAAACTTCAGTCATTTCCAAAGCACTTTCATGACTTTTGCCATATTTATATAACACTAAACCAATAATGTTACAATATTTTTCTTCATATAAATTCCATTCTTTACTTTAAAAATATGTTTGAGGAACTTTTGCTTCTGGTCAAAATGAAATAACAGGGAGCAGATTTACTATTCTGTCTGAAACAACTAACTATTAATACATAAACAAATTATATGAAGCAGGCATTTTTAGGATGGTGGACATCAAGCAATGAAGGCCAGTGATACTTGAGAGAGAAGAAACAAATGATGTGAACCCTACAGTTGCCCCAGTTTATTGCCTAGAAAGTGTGTGAAGATCTAACACAGGGAGGAAGAACCCTGGCAGAGCCTGGCAGACTCCCTGAGTTGAGTGTGGGGAGGCCAACGCGTTGGAGCGGAAATCCCTGCACAGAGAGTAAACTAGAGATCTGGAAAAGTTTTCCCTCCAGTATTAAGCTTGGTCCCGATCAGTGCATGCATGTGAGAAAACGACCTGAGGGTGGGGAAAGAACACTCTGAAAGTATTAGAAGAAATACATAATCAATAAGGATCAGAAAGGGCTAGCAATAGTGCAGATTGTCACCATTCAGACCTCATAATTCATGTAGAATCAGGTATATAAAAGAGTATTGTCTAAGTCATGGGAAAAGTTAGCCCTAGACTAAACTCAGTGCGCTGGTCTCATCTAGCAAAGTGTAAAAGCATAAAGTGATACAATCAGGCAGTTTTCAAGTAAGTTAACTGTATCCCAGAGCAAAGTTCAAGACTATTTATTTGAAAAACACAAAATATCCAGTACCAAACAAAGTAAAATTCCAATTCTGGTTCCCAATAAAAAATTACTAGGAATGCAAAGAAGCATAATGACTGGAAGAAAAATAATCAAAACAATCCAGAACTGACACAGGTTTTAGGATTTGCAGACAAGGGTATTAAATTATTTATTATAAATATAATCCACAAGTTGAAAATGCTAGAGGAAAGACTATAAAGATTGTTAAAAGACAAATGAAAGATATGAAAAAGATGCGAAATGAACATCTAGACATGAAAACTACAATGTCTGATGTGAAGAATACACTGGGTAGAACTAGTGGCAGATTGGATATTACAGAAGAAAAAAATCTATGAACCCAAACACATAGGATAGAAACTATCCTAAATGAAACAGGAGTGAAAAAAAAAATTGATGAACAGAGCTTCAGTGGGTTATGGGGAAACTTCAAACAATCACAAAAAAATAAGTGTGTAACTATCATCCTAAAGGGGCATGGGAGGAGACAGAAAAAATATTTGAAGGAAAAATAGCTGAAAATTTTTTTAATTTTGTGAAAACTATAAAGCCACAAATGCAAGGTGCTTAAAGCACCAGAAGCACAAGAAACATAAATAGAACTACACTAAGGAACATAATAATCAATATGCTCAAAACCAATGATAAAGATAAAATCTTAGAAACAACCAAGAAATAAAGACACATTACATACAGAGGAAAAAGGAGAAAGATGACAACAGATTTCTTATAGGAAACAATTCAAGTGAAAAAAGACAGTGGATAAATACCTTAAAAGTATTAAAAGAGTAACTGTTCACTTAGAATTCTATACACGATAAAAATATCTTTAAAAGAAAATGAAGGATTTCCCCCCAAGACATAAAAAGGTAGAAAGAATTTAGTGGTAGACTGCAGGTAGACCCACAGCACAAAAAATATTAAAGGAAGTCTTTTGACAGAACAAAAATGATAATAGGTAGACATACAGATCCACACAGAGGAATAGTGAGTCCCAGAAATGGTAACTACATGGGTAAATACACATTTTTTTTTCTGCTTATTTATATATCTCTAATAAAGAATTGACTACTTAAACAAAAATAACAACAATATAATGTGGGGTTTTAAGTACAGGTAGAAGCACAATAGCACAAAGCTTGGAAGGGGAAAAATTAAAACTATGCTGTTTTTAAAGTTCTTAAATGTGAAATTGTATATCAATTCAAGGTAGACTTTGCTACCTTGAATTGCTACTTAGAAAGTGTGTGAAGATCTGACACAGGGAGGGAGAACCCTGGCAGAGCCTGGCAGACTCCCTGAGTTGAATGTGGGGAGGCCAACACGTTGTAGAGGAAACCCCTGCACAGAGAGTAAACTAGAGATCTGGAAAAGTTTTCCCTCCAGTATTAAAGGTAAAGGTATATTCTATAAACCCTAAAGAAATTTCTTTAAAAATAGAACAAAAAGATATATCTAAATAAATAATATGAAAAGATAAAGTGGGATCATAAAATATAATCCAAGAGAAGGTAAAGAAAGAAGATAAAGAGGAAAAAAGGACAAATAGAAACCAAATAGTAAGATGGTAGATTTTAAACCTAACCATATTATTTATCAACTTAAATAAAATAAACTGAACTTTCCAATTAAAACATAGAGATGATCAGATTGGATAAAACAAACAAGGCCCACCTATACTATATCTATAAAAATAACTATAAAGACACAAATAGGTTAAAAGTTAAAGGGTAGAAAGAAATATGCCATGTTAATATTAGTTAAAAAAAAAAGCTGGAGTGGCTACTTTAATATTAGACATCATAATATCAGACAAAGTAGATAGCATAATAAAGAATATTATCAAAAAATTTAAAAAAGTCATTTCCTAATAAGGGTAAATTCAATAAGAGAATATATTAGTCCTAACCATTTATATACCTAAGAACAGTTTCAAAACTTGTGAAGCCAAAACTGACAGAACTACAAGAAAAAATACGCAAATCCACAATTATGGTTGCAGATTTCACCACTCTTCTCTCAGTAATTGATATATCAAGTGAGCAGAAAATCAGCAAGATAACTTTACCACCACTCCAAACGCCCAACCTGCTTGACACATATAGAATGCACCATTCATCTACAGCAGAATACACATTCTTCTCAAGAGCACACAGAACATTTATCAAGAAGACCATATTCTGGTTTATAAAACAAGTCTCAGTAAACACACCATACATGGTGTGTTCTTTGACCACAAAGGAATTAAAATAGAAATCAATAACAGGATGATATCTGGACAATCTCCAAATATTTGGAAAATAAACAATGTTTCTACATCACTCATGGGACAAATAATTCCAAAGGGAAATTAGAAAGTGTTTTGACCTGAATGAGAATGAAAACACAGTACATTCAAATTTGTGGAATTCCACTAAAAGCAGTACATGAGAGGAAATTTATAGCACTAAACCCTTGTATTAGAATGGAAGAAAGATCTCAAATCAATGACTTAAGCTTTTACCTAAGAAACTCAAACAGTCAGAGGGAATTATACCCAAAATAAGCAGAAGAAAAGATTAGATTTTATTCTGGCAACAATTAGCTGTATGACCTTGGGAAGTGCTGTTCTCTCTGGTCCGGGCCTGGTTTTATCACTTGAAAAGTGAGGACTGTAAACAATATCAGGGTTTTCCAAATGCTGGTCTATAGCACAGCAATTACAGGGAGCGTGTTAGAAACACTAATTTCTAAGCCTGACCCACACCTAGGGAATACAAATTTCTGGGTAGAGCTTGAGAACCTGTGCAGTTTAAACACAGCAGTGATAGGAATGTTCTAAGAGTGGTAGGGTCAGTGTTCTCCTTGGTGGCATGCTGTTCAGTGACATGACTTCTGAGGGGAAGTAACTAGGAAGGCATAGCCTTTTAGGAGGGCTCTCAGCTTCAGTGTAATCACTGCCCCCTGTAACTCAAGTAACTGAGTCATCATGGGAGACTGCAGGACCTGGACAAGGAGGACATTAGCAATGATCAGAATGGACTAACGATAGAGATCTTCCATTCATCCTACAATGTTGGATAAAAAAGAAGTCTCAGAGATTTTGGGTTGCTTACTCGGGACATGAAGAAGTCTGATTATGACTGAGGTTGGATTCCCAGCTCTTCTAGCAATGTGGGAACTCAGGAAGTGATTTAAGTTGTTTCATTTTCATTTAATTTCTGCCTGTTGTTAAAACATGGGTTCTTGGTGTTCAGCGTGAGAAGGGATTTGAGAATGCACTGAATAAGCCAAGCAAGCAGCAGATTTATTAGAAAAGAGTAGTATACTCTTCAGATGGCGAGTACGGGCAGGCTTGGGGAAAAGCAGCTACCCCGAAGAACAAAGAGGCTTGGGAATTTCTTCTTTTTTTATATTAAATTTATTGAGGTGACTTTGATTAGTAAAATTACATAGGTTCCAGGGGGAAATCATTATTCTTAAAATGAGGGCACAAAATATTCAAGTTGTAGGGGTGGCATTATAGGCATTCCTAGGTAGGTCCTCACTGACCACTCCTTTCTATTGGGAAGAGAGATTTTTTTGTCCTTATTTGGTTCTTGTAGAACTGTCACGGTGGCACAGGGTAGAGATTTTTCTTGGCTGACATGCTAATAATATTATAACCCATTATAATTAGCTGAAGTTCACCTAAAGTGACAAGATGGCATCCTGAGTCTGCCCTTAGCAGCTGAAATCTACTTCCAGGTCAGGGCTGGGCAAGACATTGACTGCAGCCTACCAGTGGACCACCAAGCAATTTGGAAGGAAACTGCCTGAGTAATAAAATAAATAGCTAGTAGACTGGGACCCTTGGAGAAGTAGTCCTTCCCCTGAAAAAGTCTGCCCAGACCTGTTCTAGCGGGTCTGGTAGCTGCACTTTTCTTAAGGGTGACCTCATTTCCTCCCACCTTTGTCTTTCCTCACCTCCTTCTCTTCTTCCTGATTCTTCCCATGACCTTGTTCTTTCTGCCTATAGCAAGAAACCTATTTCTCTTACATAATTTACTTCTTTAATCATAAATGTCTTTATGTATCTCTTTGAACAACCTGAACAAATTTATGCTGGCATCTTTTCAGACTATTCTCTAAAATGAATTTCATTTGGAATATTCTTCCAAGTCTTTTGTTTCTTGGCTGTCCTTCCAGAAATTACCATAATTTGCTGTGCATACATTTTTAGCCCAAATTTGCAAAAGAAAAATAAGGATGCATATTGTATATGGGTAGTACTAATTCCATATCTATATAAATATTTTTAATTCTTTTATTTATGCTTATGAGCTGAAAGTGAAACTCTAGAAATCATGAACAATATCCATATGCAAAATAATATCTTGAAATAGGATAATCAGTTTCTTTTATATAAAAAAATTTATAATGAAATTTCTTGTACCTGTATCTGTTCTTGTGTTTTATAATTATTTGTCACATAAAATTTCTTATACCATAATATGTTAATAAATAAATGCTAAAATTTCTTTATAATACAAAAGACAAGTACCTAAATATAAACAAACAAAAATTTGAACTAAAAAATTAAAATGAAAGATTTTTTTCCCGAAAGTTTGGGCCAAAAACATGGGTGCAGATTATACACAGAAACGCATTATACACGGCAAAATACAGTAGTTTTTCTTTTTTTCTATGTTTTGGAGTTTTGGTTTGCAGGCTCATTTCAAGTATCCCCTCCAAACTATCCTCCCTCACTGAGGGTTTTCTCCACCCAGCCCAGCCTTCTACTCTTAAACCAGAACCAGGTTTTACAATTGGGTTTGGGATGTACTGCCTCTAGGGGCCATTAAGGGATATAGCAGGTCTATTTACAGAATGTAGGCAGTTGGCTTAGTTCCTGTAACACTCTGTCTTTGCTTTATCCCCCAAGCTTACAGCTTCATCTGAAGCCATAGTTCCCATAGTGTGAAGAGCCCTGTCTGCCTCTGGCATCAAACAGGAAGGCCATCTCTGCTCCAAGTCTCACTCACATTTAGAACTCCTTGTCCCACAGGAGCCAAGTTCCCAGTCACAGTGCCTACTGCCAGAGTCCGGACAACCCATGATTTATATCTTCCTTTTGTATCATGTCCTTGGAGATTTTATCTTGTACATGAGCCTTGGTGGGTCTTCCTGGCCGGCCTTCCTTCCTTCCTTCCTTCCTTCCTTCCTTCCTTCCTACCTTTCCTTCCTTCCTTCCTTCCCCTCTCCCTCCCTTCCTCCTTCCTCTCAACCCACCTCTTCCAGCCATTTAAATATTTTATCTGTCATAGCTATATGTTCAAAGCAGAAAGGTGAACTCACTGCCTTTTGATCATTATAGAGTCTGAATTAATTCATCTTAAATAGTAAATAAATGGCATTTCTTCCAACCCCGAGACTCAAGAGTGAGATCCACATCATCTACCATGATTGACTCCTACTGTTACTCCACTTGACCGAGCTGAACATATGTCTTCTAACACTTGTGGTATGTTACCCAAGTTGGTACTTATTGATTTGTTGGAAATGTTATGTGTGTGCATGTCCTACTCGCCAAGATAATCTGCTAACTGCTGAAAAGTAGGGACTATGATATATCATTAAAGTATTCCTCAAATGGCACATTTTCTGGTAGGAAAACACAGAAAGCCTCAATAAATATCAATTATTAGATTATCCACCTATCTCAAATTTCCTTAATCCCTCTATCAAGTGAACTATTATGCTTAATAAAAATATTTATATATCCAAATATAATGTTAAGATATAAAAATAAATGGCTACATACAGTTTACAAACATGTACATACTTGACATTTTTAGGTTTTTTACTTTACTTGTTAACATGCTTTGAGCATTAGTGCCTACTGAACTTTCAAGTTGAAAAAAATATATAGTTGTCTACTATCCCTTTGCCAGTGATGTGAGGAGAGAAATTCCCCATGAAAAGGGTCTCCAGCCCTGCCCATCAGGGAGTCAGCTACCTGTGACCAGAGAGCTGGTACATTCTTTGTGGGAGCAGGTGTTAACCCAGCCCCACTAGTGAAGAGCCTTCAGGGCCTCTATGTTTGGGAGATGAAGAGGCAGCCTGTGTGGGGTCCCTTCTCCTCCCCCACAGTCATTTGTTCCTGGGAATACAGGCCCTCTAGGAATCCTTTAATGCTCTTCAAACCATGGGCATGCACAATGCACCTGACCTTGTTCAAAGGCAGGGGCTGCACTGCCCGAGGCAGAGTGTGAAGAAGTACAGAAAATTATACCTTCTTCCAGGCTTTTTTACTCTGGTTCATGGAAAAGCTCCTGTGTCTGCCGACAAAAACACATATTATTTCCCCCGTTTTCTTTTTACTCCAGTAAATTAACTAATGCACACCATTAATTGTTAGTAATTCAGCAATAAGGATCTTGGCTTTGATGAGAGGCAGCCAGTGGGGGAAAATGAAAAACTGTGTATCCTCTACACTTTAGATCATTTATTTACCTCTGAGAAGAATGCTTTTCATGCTCCCCTCATTGATTCAGGAATGGACTTTGTGTAAAACATGTTTTATCCTGTAGAAAGGCTCTTTGGAGGGTGACATTTACTCAAAGGGAACAAATGCCTGCAGGGTGTTCTCACCAAGATGGGGGTGGCTGGTGACAAGGTATGACATCTGCCGAAGAAATATAGTCAAGCACTTTAGCCAGCCCGTACTTCCCAATGACACAGGGCTCACTCATAAAACAAGAGTAGAAATTTGGTTCAGGCTCAAAAAGCTGTTTACTCAGAACTTGACTTACTCAGTGGAATCTGCATTTTAATTAAAACAAAGGGAGGGATTTGAAATCTGTATGAAGCTACCACTGCCATCATGCACTCATGCATACACATGAGATTCCTGGCATAGAGTGGCAAAAACTATCATTAAATAAATACACAATAAGACATCTGTGTCCATGCATCTGGGTGAGAAAACAAGAGATACGGACAAAAACGTTAATTTGGTAAGTAATTGAAACGTTATCCTTCTACTCTAGCTTTCTTTTCAAGTTTCAGCATAGGCTTATCAAGACAAACTAGAAAGTTACTACATTCCTACAACCCTGGAAAATGGACTTAAAACTGATTGGCAGATTTTAAAGACTTGTTTGAGTTGGGCATAGAATACAGTACTAGGAAATGCTTTAATATTTTTTTCAAGTGAGTACTCAAAGGTAAGCTATATTAATGTGTGAGAGTAGTCATGGAAAATAGTACTGTTGGATGTGTTTACCAGAAGATTTAGATTCTAAAAAGGTAACACTTGAAATGCAGGGGCTAGTGCTGCTTGATTTGAGTAAATCAAAGGTGCTTGAAAGAGTTCAGTGAAGCCCACCACTATATCTCTTACAATAGAGAGTATTATGTAATGTATTGTGTCCTAAAAATATAAACACACACACACACATATTGAAGTTCTGATCCCCAGGACCTTATTTGGAAATAAGGTTTTTGTAATTAGTTACAACAAGGCTATACTGAATTAGAGTAAAAGCCCTAATCCAGTGATTGGTGTCCTGTCTTTCTAAGAAAAGAAAACAAAGGAGATATTAATAGAAGAGGAAGAACACCATGTGACAATGGAGGCAGAGATTGGACTGACACATCTACAAGCCAAGGAATAGCAAGGGTTGCTGGGAACACCGAAGCTAGGAGAGACCGTATGTTCCTTCGGAGCCCTCTGGAAGGATTTCTTGAGTTTGGACTTTGACTCAGTGAGAGAATACGTTTGTGTTGTTGTTGTTTTTTTTAATATATTTTTTATTTATTTATTTATTTTTGACAGAGACAGAGACAGAGAGAGAGGGGGGGAGAGAGAGAGAGAGAGAGAGAGAGAGAGAGAGAGAGAGAGAGAGAGACAGAACTGAACTGGGGGAGCTCCCAGTTCAGCATATGGGTCCACACGGGCCGGGGCCAGAATTCGATCCTCAGTCCCGGGCGCTGCAAAGTGAGCGCTTAACCCACTGAGCCATCCGGCTTCCCCTTCTGTTGTTTTAAGCCAACCAATTTGGGGTATTTTGTTATAGAAGCCCTAGGAAACCAACACTAAGTGGTAGGCTTCTGATGCCTGACTAGGGAAAAAAGAGCTGAACTCTCTTTGGAATAGAGATTTTCACTGAACCCCTTGTTTCCACCGCAACAGTATTTTTGCTTTTGCTTACCTTTGAGGACTTCGGAGTAGTGAGGTAATGGGGGGAGGGGGCTGATCATCACATAATTTTTTTTTTAATAACAAAAGCTAAGTCAATATCCTTAGAGAAATGAGAAATACTGTTTCTGGGTAACAAAACTAGGCTACAACAAAGTCAGAAAAGAGGACTAAAAGAGCTCTTAGCAATGCGATGGGGATGCTGGGATAGCTCAGCAGGTTGAGCACTTGCCTCACAATCATGAGGTTCGGTTCCTGGCGCAGCCCACGCAAACCAATATGCTGAACTGTGGTGCAACTTGTACCCGGTGGGATGGCTGCGTGGCTAAGGGTCTTGCCTCCCATGTGGGAGGCCTCTGGCTCAGTTCCTGCCCCACATCCCCACATCCACTGGTGTGGAACGAATCCATGTCACAACTAATGATGTGCGATGATGGAGACTGCTCTGGGCCTGCGCCCATTCTCTGTCTCTCTCTCCTGTTCTCTCTAACAATAAAGTAAGTCTTAAAAAACAGTAAATGAAAAAACACTTTTAAAAATGAACCATAGATTAGTGGAAACTGTAAAATATGATAAAAGGATTAGAAGATAAAGTGGAAGAAATTTCTCTGATATTAGAACAAAGGAGATGGAAAATAGGAGAGAAGAGCTATGAAAATTAGGTGATACCATAGAGAAATAACATAGAAAATAGAGTGTTGGAAAATTTCCAATCAATCAAATGTCACCAAACTGAGAAATAGGCGTTTCAGATTAAGGTCTCACCACTACCACTGTTGTTAGAAAACATAGTATAGTAGATAGAAAAAGATTAGTAACAGGGCCTCATTGTTGTTTGAAAACATTTTCTCAAGTTCTTTGACACATCTCTCACCGAATAGTGGAATTTGGTGATGTGCCTTGAACCAGCACATTTTGGCAAATGTGATGCTGTTTGACTCCTGAAGCTGTCACAAAAAGCAACAGGTCACCAAGTGCTTCCACCTGGCTCTCTCTGGGATGCTCACACTTGGTGGTCAGCCTCCATGCTGTGAGGTGTAGGTGCTACAGACTCAACTGAAGTCAGAGAGGGCAGTCGTTGAGTGCCCATGTGAGGGCAAAGGCCTTCAGGTAATTCCAGCTGCCAGCCTTCCCTCCAGCTGTCTCTGCTGATGCCAAGAGGAACAGAGACAAGTTGTCGCTGCTTTGCCCTGCTCTATTGTCGCCTTATTTTGGCATATATTGCAAGGGAAAAAGTGAGGAGAATAGGAGGCATGTGAAAGGGTTTTCCTCTAAAAAATAGAATGAATGATTTCATAGAACTGGAATATCTGCTACTTTGCTCCATTGGCCTCTGAACCTTGTCTTGGACCCCTTTACAATGACTTACTTGAAGAGCTTTTAAGATAGCATAGTTGACTTGCCACTTTTCCAGGAATTTATGGGGAGATTCTGTATTTTTCTAAGCCTTGACATGGTTTAAAAGTGACAAACCTGCCACTTTAATATATTTTAGTATCTCCTTAGAATGGGAATTTCTTTCTTTCCTTTAAGTTGCTTCATTTCAAGGTCATTAGGGTTTTCATTAAGGTTTGTAAAAATTGTGTTTCATCCTTTGGGTAACTTAGGCAAATTGATGAAGTAAGCACAGTTTGTTTGTCTCTATATTCCTCCCAAATTATCATTTTTTTTTTTTTAAATATATTTATTTATTTATTTATTTTTTTTATTTTTGACAGAGAGAGAGATACAGAGACAGAGACAGAGAGAGAACTGAACTGGGGGAGCTCCCAGTTCAGCATATGGTTCCGCACGGGCCAGGGCCAGGGCCAGGATTCGATCCCTGGTCCCTGGCGCTGCAAAGTGAGCGCTTAACCCACTGAGCCATCCCGGCTTCCCCTCCAAATTATCATTTTTAAAACACATCCAAAGACAAGTTCTTTGGCTTCTGCCTGCCGCTTGGGTTTAGGCAACACGTGGTCTGCACGCTCATCCTAAGAATGTACGATTTCTGAAAAAAGGTAACCTCAGCTTGACGAGTTGTAGTGAGTTCTCAGGTGAATGACCGAGGAAGTCAGCCATAGCTGTCCCCAGCAGGAAGACGGGACTGATCAAGACACCCATTTCCCCGTTAGGCACAGGACTGCAGTGCCTCTCCTTCCCCTAAGAAAGTCTACAGAATTTTATAACACTTGAAAGGAAGGACAAAAGATGGGCAGCATACCCTTTTAGTGCCACACAGGGGTAAAGCTGCCCAAAGATTATCTAGGGGAATGTACCTAGTTGCACTGAGTGTTTATTGTTGATTAAAGGTGCTATGTTAACATGTAGATATTTGTCTTGTAGAAATATTTACAGTGGAAAAGGTAACCCTTAAGTCTGTGTTTTACAGATCGTGATCCAATTTTGTCTCTGGCAAACTTATTCTAATATTTCTTTATTAAATTGCATATACAAACACACACACACATATACACACTCCCACTTCTCAAATGCTCTTTGGGTTACTTTCAATACCTTATTTCTTATCCAATTAAAGAGTTGGATAAGATAATTAACACATATTCATTGGAGTCATTTTTGTAACCTTTTGAGAATTACTCTTTATCAGAAACCTGCAATGATTAAACCAAAGAAAGCCTCAATGAGCTACCTTCAGAAGGCCAAGGGCTCCAAGTTTGCTGGGTATAACAAGGATTTTATGAACTGAAACTCCTCCTAAGAAGCTTCAGGGAAAGGTGGTGGTAAAGAGAGAGATACAGGAGATATCCATAGGGTCACTGTCACTTAAAAGGCTAAGTCTTAAAGTATTTTTGTACGTGGGAACGGACTACGTGGAATTTCCAACTTCCCATACTAAATCACTAGTGAGCTACCAGATCCTTTAGTAGGGAATTTTAAACCCAATTATCAAAGCCCTATGACTTTTTATTTCTGGAGGGTTACTGGTTATATAGTGACCCTATCCATTGTCCCCCCCCCCCCACAATGAGCACACGCACTGGGGGCGCTCTAGATAAGACAAGTCTAGAGAGACACCCCTACCCCCACCACACATGACAGCTAGAGAAGTAGAAACCCATGAATTCGCAATAGCAGAGAAGACCCACCCTGTCCCAAGTATCCCAAGACCTCAACTAAGTTCCCTGATTGTCATCAAAGTTAACAAGGATGAGATGACCTGTCACATGGGGTCACTGGAGATTTGGAAATGGCACAAGGTGAGCTGATATCACACACAACCTAGTCTTTTATGATCTCATAGGCCCTGCTCTTGCTCTCTCTCACTTGCCAAAGCCTCACACAAAATGCTCCTAGAAGATGGGGTGTAGCACCTCATTTCTACAAACTCTTCCACAGAGTAGCAATAGCTCCTGGCAGGTCCCCTTAAATATATGGCAAATAACTTTTTCTTCATTTCATCAAACCTTGTGAAGCTCCATGGAGTTGAAGTAGAAGGTTTATTGCAAAGACAGATAAAGACATTTGAGAGGAAAGGGGAAGAAGCAATACAAGGAAGGACAAGAAGCCAGTGAGACAGAGAAGAGGATCGTAGGGATGTAAGAAAAACCTGGGAGGGAGAAGGCCCCAATCCCTGGAAGGCTCAGCCAGCACCTGAGGCCTGCAGCATGGCCCAACCCTCCCAACACAATGCCTAAGGAGTGTTCTTGTTATCTTCCCCAGGCAACGGGAACTTCTGTAGTAGTTTCCATTGGGGAATCTTTATGTGAAGACTTTATGTAGTTTCTCCTTCTCTCCTTCCTTTTTTTCTCTAAATTTAAAAATAAATGATAGTATAGGGGTTTTCAGTATAAAGGATCCTGATTGTATATTTTTTTCATGCTTCTTAACATTAAAAAAAAAAATGATGTTAGCTGCAAGACAGAGGTCATCGTTTTGAACCGCTTAGAAGGAGAGAAAGGTGGCAAAAGTTGTTACTTTGAAGAGGACACACTTCACATCTATGGTATTTATCTTGTTTGGGTTTGGCAGGGAAGAGGTCCCTAGCTGCCATCTTTTTTGGATGATTTAATTTACTCCTCTACTATTAGGTGGGTTGGAATGTGATTTATAAAATTAGCCACAGTTAACAACACTTACATGTTAATTACTCAATGAGCATGTTCTTAATTTGCTCTTAACTCTTAGCTTTCAGGGTCACCGCCTTCACTTCAGGGTTCTCCATTATGATTATTGCTTTCGCAGAATGGCCATTCCCAATCGCCCACCCCCAGCCCCCGCCACATGCACACACATGCATACTGAAGCACCCCTCTCTCTAGGGCAGTGGTAAAGTACTCTAGCAGCAACCCACTCTCAGCTTATAGTTCTTAGCACACTACTATAAACTGTCTATACATGCAAGTCTTGGGAATAACATATGTGTCTATTCACACCTATTATCTCATTATTCCTTACAACCACACTATGGTGTAGGGCCAGGGGTGTCCAATCTTTTGGCATCCCTGGACCATATTGGAAGAAGAATTGTCTTGGGCCACACATAAAATACACTAACATTAACAATAGCTGACAAGCTAAAAAAAAAACAAAATTGCAAAAAATGTCATAGTATTTTAAGAAAGTTCATGAATTTGTGTTGGACCTCATTCAAACCCATCCTGGGCCACATGCAACCTATAGGCTGTGGGTTGGACAAGTTTAGTGTAGGCACTGCTTTTAGCATTATTTTATAGGGAAAGAAATTAAAGTTTAGAGAAGCCCAATTCCAGGTGGGAGAGTTGGAGGATTGAACTAAGATTTCCTAACTATTTATTATTCATACAAGGGCTTTCCAGAAAGTATCTAGCCATGTAACATGAAAATTAGAGGCTTTTATGGCTGGATTTTTTTCCAGACAGCCCTTGTATATAATTATAGGTGTTATTACTTATTCTTATTTTATTTGACTGGTTACCTTTTTTTGATAGTATTTATTATTATTAATGTTCAAATTGTCCCAGATTTTGGCCAGTGGCAATGCTTGAAGCTGGATCCTGTGTCCTTTCAACATGCCTCCCTTATTCTTTGAGCCTTTTGTACTTTCTATCACAACAGGATGTTCTAGGATCATCTACTACTTGCCAGGCCGAGCCTAGGAATCGGCCATTTTTCGAAGGAGCCCTGGTCACTTTGTGCAGAATGGAATTTAGAAACCAAGATCTGATGCTAGGTATGCCCATTATACTGGGATGTGATTGCTTGCAGGCCATCTCAATGAACAGAATTAGGGGGGAAAATCTATATCTATATTGATATGTATATCTTTACCTATACGTAAAAAGTAACATATGAGGGCTGTCCAGAAAGTATCCCGCCATGTAATATGAAAAATAGAGGTATTCATGGCTGGATTTTTTCCAGATGGCTCTGGTAAAACCACATATATGTAACTTTGCTATATCAAAATTTAAAAATGAGATCATAACAACACCTCAAATTTTAATTAGTTACCTCAGAATCCATTCTAAGCTTTCCTTTTTCCACATTTGTAACTCCCATCACCAACAATAGGAACATGGCAAAATAAGTAAATATGTTGTGGTTAACATTTCCTGTCCCTCAAGGATCACTGTCCTTTGTTGTCTAATGTTCAGTATCTTGCAAATTATTGTTTCTTACAATTACTGTCCATTTTTGGTTGTTTCTAGTGGGAGCATAAATTTAGTCCCTGCTCTAACTTAGCTGTAAGCAGAGACCAACTAAAGCTTTTCTGCCGAGTTTTTAAATGTCTTGTTATGAATACCTTGTGCATGGGCATATTATATGATAAAGTAAGTCTGGTGTTTAATCCCTCAGGCATACCTTTTGAGACCTCCAAGTTTCACCCATTAACACTCTCATATTTTATATTTATTTGTTCAATTATTTGATCAATGACTTTGTCCCTCACTAGACTGGAAACTCAATGAGACATGGTGCTAGCTATATTTTTGTTTTGCACATCATTGTCTTTCCAGCTGCAAATATGTGCCTTTTGTTCAACATATGTTAGGTAAATGAATGAGTTTTCTGTCAGCAGAACTCACTGCTATTCCTTTATCATAGAGTTCCAGAGCACTTTAACCCTTCCAGATGTGATTATGCTATAATATTATGTCAATTCTATGACACCCCTATGTTTGCCCAATCTATCAGACATGGAAAATGCTGCCAAAGGGGTACTTCTGTGTTAGACTTGCAGGACTGTGCCTTATTCCCTTCACCAAAGACTAGCTGCTGAGATCCTGGCAGCTGTGTCCCAGGAGCCTGTGACATTCAAGATCTCTCAAGATAGACCCTGTACAGAGGGAACTGAGCAAAGATTTCTTGCTAGAGAATTGTATGATCCTATTGTAGAATCCTGGTGTTGGAAGTAATCTCTCATTGGGAAAAAGGGACAGTGATGACAACATCCAGTGTGTAGGATTCGGCATGGACTATTCACTGTTGGATCTTCAAAAGACTACCAGAAAAACCTGTAGATTAAGCAATGTTAAATGTATTAGCTCTACCTCAATACAAACAATACCTCCTGGATGGAGTCTTAGTAGAGACTGAAACTTGGAAAATTAGGCAAGGGTAGTAGAAACCGAGCATAAGCATGTATAACAACAGAATCCTGACCCACAACCTCTGTGGTATCCAGCCCAGGAGGCCAAACCGCGAGCTCTGTGGCAACCAGCACCAAATGGTCAGGACTGGTCAAGGACTGACAGATTTCCTCATTTTACCCATTTACCCCAACTCTGGACCAGACAGAATAAGCCAAGTATGCTCCACAAACCAATCACATAAGATGCCCTGCTTCTATTTAGCCCACCTCGAACTTCTCCATGACAGCAACTTTCAATCAGAGCATACCCAAAGCCTTCCTTTTTAAAAGTTTTATTTATTTTTAACTATAAAGCTTTATCACCCCCTGCCTGCACTTAGTCTCTGCTAAATGCAACTGACGATGGCTGACTCCCTTGCTATACGGCAAGCTCTGAATAAACAGCCTTTGCTCTCATCTGGGATCCCTCCATTTATTTCCCCAGGTGATTATGATGTTTTCAGAGCCTGGGCTAGGATTTCAAGGCAAGTCTTGAAAAGCAGGGACTAGTTGGAATGCGCAGAGTTTATGACATAAACTTTTGGAAGGCAAAGCAGGTGAGGATCTTTTTTTTTTTTTTAAGTTTATTTATTTTATTAATTTTTTGACAGAGAGAGAGAGAGAGATACAGAGACAGAGACAGAGAGAGAACTGAACTGGGGGAGCTCCCAGTTCAGCATATGGGTCCGCATGGGCCGGGGGCTGGGACTTGATCCTCGGACCCCGGTGCTGCAAAGTGAGCGCTCAACCCACTGAGCCATCCTGGCTTCCCGGAGAATCTTTTTTAAAGATTTATTTTTATTGTTTTTGACAGAGAGAGAGAGAGATAGAGAGATACAGAGACAGAGAAGGGGGAGGGCCCAGAGCAGTCTCCATAGTTGACAGCATTAGTTTTCCACATAGTTTCATTCCACAGGTGGGCAGGGCTGCACAGGGCAGGAACTGGGCCAGGGTCTCACCCCAGTGAGAACTGAACTGGGGGCACTCCCCAATTCAGCACTTGGGTATGCATGGGCTGGGGCCGGGATTCGATCTTCCATCCCCGGGGCTGCAAAGTGAGCGCCTAACCCACTGAGCCATTCGGGCTTCCCCATGAGGATCTTGATGTATACACTTGATGAGAAGTTAGCCTCGAAATGTAAGCTGTTTCACAGGCTCACTGTTTCATTTTCCAGGAACAGGTATTCCCTGGAGCAAAAAGCCAAGCTGGTTTTGTTTGGACTTGGTAATATTTAACATACGAAGAGAAGAGTATGCTTGGTATCAGAATTGATGGACACAAGGACAGGAAATGGTGTTGGTTTCAGTCCTTAGGACTGATGAGGGGAAAAAAATCATTTTTAAGTCCATTCTTGATTTTTTTCTTTACCCAACAGAGACAACATTGTCAGTCACGTGAATAGCATCTTTGCTATCATAAAAACTTCTTTAGCTACTGTCCTGTTATACTAACCAACAGAGTGCTAAACCAGAACTATCCTACAATTTGTAGTAAAATTGAGTTATCTTTTCTTCCAACAATTATCTGTTAGTTGCTAGCTCTGAGGAGAAGTGAACTTGGAAGGGTGCTGAGGCCAAATCGGGGCTCAGAAGGAAGAAGCACATGATTGGTTCACAATGTCTTCTGTGGGCACGAGTGGAGAATGGTGGAAGTTTAACTTTTATACTTAAGTCTTAAAATTTTATATTTCTATTGAGATTGGATCTGCATATCCAACTACCCATTGGGTAAACTTATCTGGAGGTTCTACACCTACCTCAATCTGCACATGTCTAAAATTGAAATTACAATTGCTCTCCTTCACCAAAATTTGCTAACTGATCCATCAGATTGGCTTCATGGGTCTTGTCAGCAGTGTTCCAGGCAGTGTTACCAGGGCTCAGGTTAGCATTCAATTCCAGATAAAATCTCTTTGCCGCCTGGCTAAGGAAATTTGTTCTGCCTGGAATTATAGGCATCAGCAATGGGGATGAGGGAAATAGATGGGATGATGGAAACCCAACTTCCTGAAATCTTAACCTATTTCACCTTCGGATGAGTAGAGAACTGAGTTCAGAGGCAAAAACTCAACTGGTACTTGATTATGTCAAGCACAGTGATAGAAACTGGGAAAGTGAAGGTAATAAAACTTTCAGACCTTTTGGATTCATTCTTTACAACATCCTATTTAGCCTACATATATTAGCCCACATCCTTTGACTTCTTCTCCTTAACCTTCAATATTTAATTGTCAGATAGTCCCTAGGAGATAGCCTTACTTATGTGAAGAATTAGTATCAATTCCATGTAGGATGGCGTCTGTATTTATAAAAAAAAAAAAAAAATGCTCCCTGATAGAAACAAGGTATAAAGATTTATTTATTTTTATTGTTTTTGACAGAGAGAGAGAGAGAGAGAGAGAGAGAGAGAGAGAGAAGGAGAGAGAGAGCTACAGAGACAGAGAGAAGGGGGAGGGCCCAGAACAGTCTCCATAGTTGCACATCATCGGTTTTTCCACATAGTTTTATTCCACAGGTGGGCGCAGGGCTGCACAGGGCAGGAACTGGGTCGGGGTCTCGCCCCGGTGAGAACTGAACTGGGGGCACTCCCCAGTTCAGCATATGGGTCCACACGGTCTGGGGCCGGGATTCGATCCTCCGTCCCCGTGGCTGCAAAGTGAGCGCTTAACCCACTGAGCCATCCTGGCTTCCCCGAAACAAGGTATAAAGCTGATAGATGTCTTAACACAACTGAAGTTCTCCACTGGGGGCCAGGATTACCATTTCCTAGTAGAAAAACTGGTAGAGAAAATTGAGCTCTCATAATAAATTTCCTAATAGCAGATTAGTTGTAAATGATTTTTTAAAAGTCACTTGACTGTGCAAACTGGTTACAGCAGAAATATTTTAATGACATATCAAGAGCTTAATGTCAACCATTAGTGTCCAATAAATGAAAATTACTTTTAGTGATACATCTGGAAATATGATGGGTTTTTGAGCCCAAATCTCTCAAGCTTTGCATAAAATCTGCCTTTTAATTTTTACCATGTGCTTGTTACATAATTTTCTGATATCTGTGATAGAGGAAAAGAAGATAAATTAGGGGATGCTGAGATAGTTCAGCATTGAGCACTTGCCTTGCAATTGTGAAATCTGGGGTACAATTCCTGGCCCTGGCCCATGCAAACTCATAAACTGAACTGTGGTGCAACTGGTAACAGCCCGGATGGCATGGCAGTGAAGGTTCTTGCCTCCCATGCAGGAGACCCCCAGTTCAGTTTCCAACTCGCAGGGCCCCACATCCACCTATGTGGAATGAACCTATGTCACAGCTAATGATGTACAACCATGGAGACTGCTCTGACCCTCCTCCCTTCTCCCTCCCTCACAGTCTCTCAAAAAATAAAATAAATCTTTAAGAACAAAAGAAGATACATTAGGCACTACTTGGAATACCGAAAAATGAGTACCGGTAAAATGCTGACATTAAATTTAGTGTTTGCTCATTGAGAGAAAGTGAATCAATTCAAGGGAAACAACATTACTTAAAAAAAGGGCAATATTTTAATAAGCAGGAAGGGGGAGGGACTATATGTTGAAATAGGAGCAATATCACTAGAATGAAAAATGTAATATTCCAAAATTTCTTCTTTGAAGAGAAAACACTCATGCAAATGGAAAATTTTGTTACACTACTGTAAAATCCCAATCTTATCTTCATTCTTATCTGTTTATTCACTTAACTGATATTTATTGAGTACCCACTCTGTGTACTGTACTGTGCAAGGTATTAATGGTATTTCAGTAAGACAGTTACAGTTTCTTCTTTCATAAAGACTACATTTAATTCAACTTTCATTAATTGGTTAATTTGTGTGCTTGTTATGTTAGGCAAAATTAAGTGTAGCTATGTGTTACAAGAAAATTGAAACAAGGATTTTAAACAATTGTATTGTACGAATATAGATCATCTAGATCACAAATTGTGGCTCCAACATCATGAAAAATCTTGAGTTTTCTCATCACGCTGGTCTGTCATTCTTAACCAGTGTATGCGTTCAGCTTTTTGAGTCTGTTTCCTTTCACTTATGGTAGCATAATTCATTGAAACACATAATGTTGTTTGTATCAACCATCCATTGTTTTTTTTTTTAACTAAGTAGTAGTCCATTCTATGGATGCACTCTGCTTATTTATTCCCCAGCTGAGAGATTTTCGGGTTGTTTCAAGATTTTAGCTATAAAGTTGCTATAAATATTTGTTAGTAGGTTTTTGAGTGAACATAAGCCTTGGATTTCTCTTGAGTAAATACGTAGGAGTTAGAATATTGGGTCATAAGGTTAAGTGTATATTGAACTTTATAAAAGCTGTGAAACTGTTTTAGGAGGAGCTGTTCCATTTTGCATTCCCACCAGTAAAAGTGTGACTTCTTGTATCTCTGCATTCTTACCAGCATTTGGTATTATCTTTTTCTTTTAGCCATTCTATTAAGTGTATAGTAGTATTTCATCGTAGTTTTAATCAGCATTTCATTAATTACTAATGGTAATGAATTGAATATTTTTTTTCATGTGTTATTTGTCATCTATATATCTTCTTTGGTAAAATTTCACACCTTTTGCTCATTTAAAAATTTTGGTTGTTTGCTTTCTTATTGTTGAGTTTTGAGAGTTCGTTATATATATTGGCTATAAGTCCTGTGTCAGGTATATGATTTGACATATTTTCTCCCAGTCTATGCTTATCTTTTTATTCTCTCAACAGTGTTGTTTGCAGAGTAAATGTTCTGAATTTTGGTAAAGTCCATTTTATATATTCTTTTATAAATTGTGCTTTGTATCTTTTAGCTTTGTAACTTAATAGTTTGATTTTTACATGTTAAATGCCAAACTTTACAAAAAACAAAAGAATAAATTCCTCCTAGCAACAACATATTTTCTACAAATAGTACATCAAATATAATTCCTAAATGTAGCATCAAACAAGAAATCAGATAATTTATGTTGAAAGAACCACAGCAGAGTTATGAAAGATGAGACAGAGAGCTAAGAATATTGTTAAAACACAGAACTAAAGTGTTTTAAATTTTGTACAATAGTACCATGTGAATACAAGAAATTAAATGTTTCATGAGTGTTTCAAATATCTGTTCACTTATTCAACTATTTATTTCTTTTAAAAATTTTACTGAGCACCTACCATGAACCAGAAACTGTGTTCAGATGGGGGCATACAGAAGAATATGACAGGAGACAGAATTTTGGACAAATAAATCAACATATTATAACATAATGTGAGAACTACGGTTGGCATATGTTCAAAGTAAATTATGCTTCTTTTTGTGCATATAGTGGTTTCATCACACTTATCTCAGTTCACAATTATTTATTTGTGTGACTTGATTTAATGTTTGTCTTTCTCATGGTATGCTCCAGGAATATAAACACTAAGTGTTTTCTTCATTGTAGCTGGCACATAATAGGAGTTGAATAAATAAAGTGCTTGTATTGGAGAGGAGGGGCTGGCTACTAATTCTGCCAGTTTTGAAGACTTCGTAAAAAAAGGTGATATTTGAAGTGAGACTTGTTGCCGAGGTAGCAACGTGCTATTGGTGTGAAAGACAAGGTGTAGTGGGGCAGAATCATTTGAAGTAGGGAAGTGTGAAGGCAGGAGATGAGGCTGACATGGAAAGCTGAGGTCGGGCTGGGAAGGCCTTGCTAACCAGGTGAGGTTTGAACTTCACAGCAATGGAGCTGGGGGAACTGAAAGATTTTAAGCTTTTAAGTGACATGATCACCTTTGTCATTTTCAAAGATATAGCAGCATTGTACCATGGTTACTGACTGGATAGTAGAACAGTTAAGGCTGTTGCTGAAGTCTGGGTAAGAAATGATAAAGATGTGGCAGTGACAATACAGATGCTGAGGAGGGGCAGATCTGAAAGTTATTCTAGGAGACAGAATTCAAGGGACTTGTTGATTGAGAAGATGCAAAGGGTAAAGTAGAAGGGAAATTTAATATTTCAGCTCCTCTGAAGCCTGAAGATACTGTATAATACATTTAGAGTTAACATATTTAATTTTTTCCCCTGAAAATTGTTACATATTCTTTAGAAAATACAATAAAGTATAAAGAAGAAAACAAAAAATCATCTATTAGCCCACCACGTAGACTCTCATAAATTGCATTCATATATTGAACTTAATTTTGAACCCAAATATTAAGTTTTGACTAAACTATGAACTGAGGCAATTAAACAAGTGAACAAGGTGCATGGACTGGAACTTCTGAAGGAATTTCTTCCTTGGAAACTAAAGTGGCAATGATGACACCTATGACACACCCTCATCAGTACCAGATTCTAACCCACAGTCACTGAAGCATAGTTCTAGGTTCAGTTTAACTCACGTTCAATCCATTCAACGTGCTGAGCCCTGCAGGGAGACAGCCGCAGTTATCACCTCTTGTGATCAAAGGTCCTAGAGGAGTTCTGAGTATTTTTGCCCACTTGAATCCCGAGTTTGTGTAAAACCTGTGCACGTGAACTAAGAGAAAATTCTTTGAGACCAGAAGCTGTTAATCAAAAAGACAATATCCAAGGCCCTGCCAAACAGAGGGAATAGGAGGGAAGTTGAGAGAGAGAGAGAGAGAGAGAGAGAGAGAGAGAGAGAGAGAGAGAGAGAGAGAGAGAGAGAGATTTTTTATGTTAAAAGGGGGTAGATTATGGGGAATAGCAGAAGAATAAAGATTCAGAGACCTGCCTGAAAGTGACTCGTAGAGTCCAAGGAGGAGTGAGAGGGACTTCATAGAAGGATAAAAGCAGCCCTGGGCGGGCCATCCTCGTTAAGGTAGCCCTGCAGGACAGGTACGGACCTGGCTGAACTGGGGCAGCTCCGAGCTCCGGTCTTGAGCTCTCAGTTTCCCCGCGGACCCACGTAATCCTTCCTCCGGACCTTCCCAGGTCCCCCTGGTCACCCCCTCCTCCGCTAGCCCCCTGCAGTGCTCAGAGGGGTGGGAGTAGGGTCGTGCTCCGCTTCCACTCTGAGGTTCTGCATTTAAAAATCCCGGAGAGTCAAACGTCATTTACAAGAAAGAGAAAAATCAATACCTCCCGAGAGGTAGGGGTGGAATGGGGTGGCAGGGGTGGGATCGGGGAGGGAGGGAGGGGCTTCCCTTGGGGAAAAGGTCGGCGGAGAGTGGGAGAATTATGCGCACCAAAACCCACAACCGGATTCCCAATTCCAAACGCAGATCGGCCTGGCAGATTCTCTCCCCGTCCCTCCTCCACCCCGAAGTCTTGCCAATCATGTCAAGCGGTCCAGGTCTGCCTTCGGTTCGGAGCTCGACTTGCTTTTCAGCCCCGCTTCTTAGGTGCAACGGGTTTCGCGCGGCCCTGGGGGGTGGCGAGTAGTATGCTTTGTCTGGGGCTATTTCCCGTTGCCATGCTTTCCATCACTTATTACAGCAGCTCGGCAGAGCGAGGCGAGCGGAGCAGGGGTGGCCCACAGGAAGGAATCGCTGCAACCTGAACAAACACTGCTGGCTTGGAACGCTCGCTGGGAACGGGCTCCAGGGCAGGTCTCAGGTCCTCCCCCTGCTCCGCCTGCCGGACTCGGCGCCCTCCACGCTGCCCCGGAGCGCGGAGACCAGTGCCCCACGGCTGCGGGGCGCCCGGCTCCCGCGGGCCGGAGTTTGCCGACTTGGCGCTCGGGCCGACGCTCCGGGAGTTGGGTGTTGCACTCCCGGCCCATGAGCGCACCCCGCGGAGGCTCTGCGCCCCCCGCACGCGCTGATTGGCCCTGCGGCTCGCTAGGCCGGGCGGCGGCGGCGAGTGCCCGGCGCGAGTGGGCGGGGCGCGCGCGCCCCCTTCCCTCCCTGCTGCGCTCTGCCTCTCCCTCCTCCCTCCCGCGCTTCCTCCCTGCATCCCCGCTCCGGCCGCGCGCTGGCGGGGCTCTGCATTGCACACTGGGGGCGCCGCAGTGTTCGTGGGATGGGGCATCGGGCTGCCGCTGGCCGCCGGAATCCGCGCGCAGCCCGGGTGAGTAGAGGCGGGCTTCCCGGGAGGACACAAAAGGAGACGGGATGGGTGCCAGCGGCTCGAAGTGATGCCGGGCCGGCGCCAACCGGGGACTGAGCTTAGTCCCTGGAGCTACCCAGTGCTAGGGCACTAGCCTCCCGCGGCTAGCGAAGCTGGAGTGCTTGCCTCTCCGCTCCGCTCCGGTGTTTCGCCCCGAGTGGGCAGCCAGCACTGCGCGCAGCCTGGGCAGGTCCAGAGGGGCGTGTGTGTGCGTGTGTGTCGTGCTGGCGCTTAGCGGGTGGGAGGGAAATGTCAGAAGCTGCCAAGTTCTACGCTGGAGGAATCTTTCCCAAGAGTAATTCAGCATCTTCCTAGGGCCAAGCATACGTCCACCAGGAACTCCAGTGGATGGAGTTCCCGGGCTGCAGAGTGGCAGCGCCCCACATGTTGCTGCGGGGCGGGCTCGGGGCTTGGGGTGGACAGCAGCGGTGGCCTGGCTGCGCCCACTCAGAGTCGCTGAGCAAGGTGCAGTGAGCTGGGGCACCTCCCGCCTTTGCGAGAACGAGCCAGACCCTCCGACCACCCACCCCGGCGATTGGGTGAGGGGCCGTTCACCCGTGGAGCCAGGGCTTCGCCTGGACTTGACTTGCCAACCCGCTTTTCTCTCCCGCAGCAGCAGTTCTGTTGATTTTCATGTGGCTAAACAGTCCATTTTAGCCTAAAGCTCTCTGTTGGTCTTTCTGACTCCTTCTGACCCCCAGCAGTCTCCACCAGCTCTTTCCCCCCACACCTCTGCCCCCAGTAGCAACCCTGCTCCTCACTGCGCGATTCAAAACTTGATGTTTGAACAGGATCGTATCCGGTGTGGTCCCTGACATCGTACGTGTCACAGTCATTTTCCATTTCCTAGGGGACTACAAAGACTTTTATAGTATTTTGGGTGGGGGTGATGTGTGTGTGTGGGGGGGGGGGAGTAGATCCTTGGGAGCAATTTGTTGGTAGAATACCATTGACCTCCCTGAGCATATGACAAAAAGAACGTTAAGCTTCTCCCTCTGGTAACCTAGTCAAGGTGTGACCTCCAAAATTCAATTTTCTTTGTGGGAGGCTGGGGAGTTTAGATTCTCCAGGGGGAAGCTTATTTCTTATTAAACTGACTTACGGTGACATACACTCCTTTCTGCTCTGCTCTGGCCAGCCATTGCAGATGCCATGATATTATTAGAGAAATTCCCTTCAAGCCATTACATTTTCTTTGGAGTGAGAGGACTCGAGGTAGCTGCTTAAATTTTTGGATCTGCATCTTATTTCTCTAGAAGACATTAATCGTTGCTGTATGTATGTGCTCATGTGAACCAAGTTTGCAAAAGATATTTGTGCAGTCATCCATGAAATGGCTTAATACACATTTATGTTAAACCTATTTAAATGTAAAACATCTATCTGTTTTCAATTTTAGTTTCCACCTTGACCAAAGGCACCAGACTGAAACAGGACTTAAAAGAAGCTTCCTTGTTTAAACAGAGGTTTTACAGAACTCTAGTTGGTAGAGCACACAGTACACTTTCTGCGCTTGCAGGCACACAAAAGCTGTTAAAAATTGTGAATTCGTTCCCTGGTTTGAAGATGTCAGAAATGCTTCCAGACCAAAAAAAAAAAAAAAGTAGCTATGATTCATGGGTCTGTATTTTGAAGCTGCTGACAACCTTTGTAAGATGAATGCTTATATCACAGAATGCATAAATGGGCTGATAGTAGGCAAATAATGCCAAGTCAAACACCATGCCATATATTGTATCATGCTGGGCAGTTTACACAGCCCATTGAGATCTGCTATTTAAGTGTCTGTGAGGAAGTCATTTTCATCACCCCCATTTTACAGGTGGAGACACTGAAGCTGTCAGAGATTAAATGACTTTTCCAAGGTGAATGGCAGAGTTCCTGTCAAGTTTTTTTATTTTTTTCCTCCAATTTCTTCCCTCCTTTACTTTCTTGCTCCCTCCCTCCCTTCCTTCCTTTATACTGGGCTACACTTTTGCTGTGTTTCTACTTTTAATTTCTGCATCTTTTTTTTACAATTCAACCTATGGCTTCTGGACCATAATATACTGTTACCTGCTCTCTGCTAAATATCACTTAGCTCCGACTAAGGTATGGGCTGATAAAGATTCAAGGAGAAAGCTATAATGGTTTTAAGGAACCACCCTTTTCAAAGGGGCATATTATTTTTATTAGTGAGTTGTTAACTATGCAAGTAATCAAACTCCTAAAGAAAGATGTACTAATGGTAATGTTTCAGGAAAATCAAGTAACTAGTAGTGGCAGAGATGTTTGAGAAACATGTAAGCCTTCAACTTTATGAGCAGACTCCTCATAAACTCTCCAGGGGTCTCCAAACTTTTCAGCCCGAGGACCGCATTAACTATCAAACAGCAGTTTGGGGGCCGACTACACACTCGAGGTCCAAATAAAAAAGAATCAAAACATAGATGTTGTTTTTAATTATTTATTTAATATTATTTTATTCAGATAAAAAGGTCTCCACGGGCCGGATGAGAGGGCCTCGCGGGCTGCATCCGGCCCACGGGCCATAGTTTGGAGACCCCTGCTATAGACAATTATAAGGAAGCCCTAATAAATGATTATTTTACTAGTGTCATTCTTATTTTAAAAAGAATTGATGAAACAGAACACTTAAACCCAGAACTACTCTGGAAAAAAACCCAAAAAACACCCACTTATCAAAAGTCCTGAAATCCTAGTGTACAAATGCAACAGAAGACTTTGCTTAAAAAAAATTGTTTTTACTAATATTGCTGATAAGGAGCTTACAGATAACTGCCTATCTAATTATAGAAGTGCCCCCCTTATCCACAGGGAATATGTTCCAAGACCCCCCCCAGTAGATTCTTGAGACCGTAGTTAGTACTAAATTCTATATATACTTTATTTTTTTTCTATACACACATATCTATAATCGTTTAATTTATAAATTAGCAGAGTAAAAGATTAACAACAGTAACCAAATAACAAAACAATTTTAACAATATACTGTAGTAAAAGTTATGTGAATGGCTTTTGGGCAATTATTAAATAAGGGTTACTAGAATACAAGTACTGCAATGTAGAGCCAGTCAATCGATCTGATAATCAAACTGACTATTTATTAAGTGACTAACAAGCATGGAGCATATATAGCATGAGTAGGATGGACAAAGGGATGATTCATGTCCCAGGTGGGCCAGAGTAAGACACCATGAGATTTCACCACACTACTCAGAATGGTGGGCAATTTAAAACTTATGAATTGTTTATTTATGGAATTTTTCATTTAACATCTTCAAACTGAGGTTGACTGTGAATAACTAAAACCAAGAAAGGAGAAACCATGGATGAGGTAGGGCTACTGTGTTTATTAAAAACCCATCATTTGCACATGTTTTCTTGGAAAATCATTGTTCACAATATTTATTTGTGACATTGCATACCATTTATTAAGATGAATAGAATTAATTTTATTCGCATTAATGTAGGTAGGTATTGAGTTAACTAGTAATAAATTCTGGTTAAGTATGTGGGCTTTGGGTTTGAGTCCTGACTTCACATAAGCTAATTGTGAAACTTCAGAAAGTAATCTAGCCTCTCTGTGCTTTGGTTTCCTTTATATGTAAAGCGTGAATGATAATGGCACCCACCTCATGCTGATTTTCAGTTTATTCATACAGCAACATTTAGGGAGCATCTACTATGTGCCAGCATTGCTCTAGGTGCTAGGGATACATAGACAAACTCTTTGCCATTGAAGTTTACAGTCCAGTGCCTGGGAGTTAATGATATGACGCATGTAAAGGGCTTAGGAAGGAACATGTCATTTAGTAAATGCCTAGTGATTGTTAACTATTGGTTTCATATATTCATTCGGAAACTGTTCAAAGTGCCTAGCAGATGCAATGCAGATTGGAGCATATAATGCAGAATGGTATTCCTTTCCTTTCCTTTCCTTACATTTCTTTTCTGTTCCATCTCATCCCATTCCATAATATAACTGGAAAGGAGACTCCAAAGAAAGACATGAAGTACACCATCAGTTCTCTAAAAGAGAATTCAATGCAGACATGTAAGGGGAAAAAATAGAATTATTTAAATCAGTTACCCATAAGAAAGTAAGAAATATATGGATTTCTTTATGGAAATTTATAAGACAAATTAAGTTCTTGTGTTCAAGCTCTTTGAAAACACACTAAATACAGAAGGAAGAAATAAAGGAAAGGGAAAGAATGCTTATTTAGATACATGTAATCAAAAAGGAATTTTGAAGGATCAGGTTATTAAATCGAGCCCAGAAGGGTGATAGATTTCAGGTACACTAAAAATGAGATAGCCAAAAATGAATTTGACAAAAACCCATGCCATGGTTTCCCAAAACAATAATGAAAGAATCTTAAATATTGTGAAATGAGAATTGCAGAAGCACTTGGCTTACATCACACCGAACATATACTCACAAATAAAAAGAATATACAGTGTAAATGAATTTTGTGCTTCTGCATTTGCTGAGTAATATTTCTACACCCAGATGTTCTCAATCAATAAACACATCAGAGGTACTGGGTTAGGAAATAGCAAGTGTACAGTGTATTCCAGACCTAATCAACGACTAGATGCAGATAAATCACCAAGACTAGATAGCCATCACCAAATGTGTTGGAGAAACGTAGTAATAAGTGACATCTCTTTGGGGCAGTGTTGTGGGGGAGGGGGGCACCTGTTAGGGGTAGGGTTTCAGGGAGGATCAAACCAGATCCATATCCCAGGGGACAATTGGGAAGTCAGTATTTAAAGCAATCACAGCTTACAGCAAATACAACGTATTTTTTTTAGAAAAGGGGAATCATATATTACAGTTAAAGGAGGAAATATATATGTGGTTTCAGAAAATTCGATATTTTAGGACTTTCAGAAATCCTAAGTTGTTTTCATCTTTGGGACTTTTTTTGTTTGGCAGAGCAAGAAGGAACAAAGAATGGAGATAAATAGGCACTTCTCTGAGAGGACAAATAGGCTCTTCCAGGAAGTAGTTTGGGGATGATTTTATTTAATTTTATAAATGTTTACAGATGGTATGCAATTCTTATGTATAAGTGAAAACCAAGCTGATAAAGTGGAACCATAAGAATAACTTAAAAGACAACCTAAATGGGAAGAAAAATAATAGATTAAAGTCAAAACGAAAAATTGCAGATAAGTGTACTTGGGAAGAGCAGTGCCAAGAGCATTTATAGGAGATCGTTTTAAATTTTATTCCCATCAGCAATCAACACAGATAGATACTCTTCTCTCTCAGCTCTTTAAAAATGTGTGTCCACCAAGTTAGAGTCAATATTCAGAAAAGAGTAGGATATAAAATTCTGTATTAGTGAGATACCATTTTAAAAAATGCATAGTTGAGTAAGTTTATATAAATCCTCTATTTGTCTGTTCATCTGTATAGTAAGGAATGAGTCGACATATTAACAGTGACTATCTCTAGGTATTATGGGGTTGCAGATATTTTCATTGTCTTCTTTTACTACATTATTTCTCAAATTTTCTATAATAAACATGTATTGCTTGTATAAGAAGTGTTATGAAAATAAGATGTAGTATTATAACCTCAAATTTCATATAGTCTATAAGAAAAGCTCATTTGATGATCATTTCTATATCTTCTGCAAATCCATAGTTGAAAATATTGCCTATGATTTTTCCTGAATAAAAGGCAGCATTTAAACAATTTTTCTTTTTTGTATTTGGTATTAAGAAAGAGTGTCTTCTCCTTAGATAGTGAGAGCTGGGAAATCAAAAGATTTCCTTTAAAAAAAAAAAAATATATATATATATATATATATATTTATTTATTTAGAGAGAAGGGGAAGAGAGAGAGAGAGACAGAGACAGAGACAGAGAAAGAGAGAAAGAGAGGAGGGAAGGGCCCAGAGGAGCAGTCTCCATAGTTGTATATCATGAGTTGTGACATAGTTTCATTCCACACAGGTGGATGTGGGGCCAAACAGGGCGGGAACCCAACCCGGAGCGTCCTGCATGGGAGGCAGGAACCTTTGCCACCAAGTCATCCCTGCGGCTACCAGTTGTGCCACAGTTTGCGCAGGCTGGAGACAGGAATCAAACCCCAGACCTTGCAATTGTGATAGCTCAACTGCTGAGTTATCCCAGCATCCGGGAAGATTTCCATTTTTGCCTAGTAGGATAGGAAGAACCGAGTTGATGGAAGCATTGTTGAGTCACTTGCAGTGGTAAACCCCATGCAGTCAGTGAGCGAGTCCATTTCTTTCCTTTCTAACTCCACAATGCTTGTCTTGGTGCTTGGCACATAGCAGTCTCACAACACATACTGTTGAATGTTTTAAATTGAATGAAAGGGCTGAAATCTCCCATAGACTCACAAAGATTTGAAATGAGAAGAGATTTTAGGGCCCATTTTATGCTCTGAAGTTCTATGATTCACTCAAATCTTAATTATGATATGTAAGTCGTCCTTACATACCTTGTACCATTTAATTCCTAAGCCACAAAAATGCTTTATGTTGATCATTTGAGGATCCTCTGGTTTATTCTCGAGTTTTGGTCCAGGTGCTGCCACTTTGCTTCCGTCTCATATCATTTTGTTCTTGTGTTTTTGGACTGGAGTTTTGTTTCTTTCCTTGGCTCTGGACTTTACTTTTCTCTCAGGATATTAAATTGGGTTCACCACCTTTCTTCCCCACTTGGACCTCAGCACATATGATCTCAGTGAGCTCATGCCCTTCCTGGTAAGCTGGCATCTTTGCAAGATAGAGATATGTACCATAGATTATTAAATACTGACAATTGAATATTCACATCTAATCCCTAGAAGAAACCTGGGAGTTTCTGTATATTGTTCTCCAACATTAATTTAATAAAGTGCTACGGTCAAAATATGCAGTAATATACCTGGTATGGCCAGAAAGAATCTTAGCAGAAGAACATATAATTTTATCTTGTTATTATGTAAAATCTGGAATATATATTATTACATGCAACTCTTATTTTCATTCCTCAAATAGGAGACATGAAAGAACCAGAGAGGAGCAGGTAGATGATTAAGTCAATGTCCAGGATTGTGAATGAAGACTTGGGTAGGTGGCTGTTATCTGATGGCAGAATATAAAGAAAATAATTCTGGTTTGGAAAAAAAAGATAAAGGCTCATGGGATAGTCACCCTTGTCTATACATTATGAAGGTTACTGCGATCGTCTTAGATTCAACTAGTCTGAATCCAAGACTACCATTGGTCACCCATGGCACCAGTGTAACCAGAGGCTATAGGCATTTCTTTGTGGAAGTCCTTAGCAGTCCCGGCTGTCCATATAGCACAGCTCAGGTGTGAGGAGCGGAGAGCCACTTTGGACAGGTGTGGGAACCATCCTGACTTAGAGGCCTAATGCCCCCAGGATACCTCTTATAACAGCTCTATAGACAAAAGCTTCCAAAATCCCACAAGCTATGTGCCCCATTTCCAATTATGATGTCCCCATCAAGATAACTTTAGTTTTCTCTGTCTACCAATTAGGGGGTCAAAGTTATAACTAGTGACTAATTACATACTAGTTACCTAGTTGACATTTTTACCCTTATCAGGTTGCTAACAAAAGAAGAGCTAGACAGATACAAGAAGTTAAACTCTGCATACAGTTACAAATGGAGTGAACTTGTATCATTTTTCATGAAAATAAAAAACGAAAACATTTGTTGACACTTGAAAGCAAGGGATTTTAGACTGAAAACAGTAAGCTCAAAGACCAAATAACACCCTGTCTCCTATCAGCTTCACTCCCACCTGCTCCTTACTCTCATTTTTGACAAGGGGGAATGCAGGCTAAAATTAGAAATAGGTTCAAAAGTCGTCTTGGTATGTGCATGAATGATTACCACGTAATGGATAATTAGGCAAAATGAAAGTATTGGGTGTGAAATCTTCATCTTTTAACCTTTTAAAAGCCACAGATGTAAGAATTTATAAAGCCAGGATTATCCAATTTCTGCCATTTTTTTTTAAAATCATAACTGTTACTTGAATTATCAAAACAAATTATCTTTAGGCATTCTAAATGACTAAATAACAACACTGTTAATGTGTCTGAATGGTAGGATTTGGGGTGAACACTTTCAAAATATAGTTCTTAAAGTTTTTATGTACTAAAAAGCAGCACAAATTAAGATTGGATTATTTCCATCTTGTTTTTTTTTCCCTTTTCAGTATCAAATAATATAATAAATTAGCAAACACATACATTATTTAAATTTCCATAAAGCAATGCTAGTTCCTTTTTGCCATTAAAGCAATTTGGATAATGTATACAATTACTTGCACTTACCCGGTATAATAGTAGCATTTATTACCTTCCACTTTTTATTTGTATGCATCTACATCTGTAAGACTTTACATGTTTATGAGGATTATGTTAATTTTTCATTGGCAGAGAGGCAGCATAGAGTAAAAGTTAGAGGCCTAGTATCTCATATGCTGTAATTCTGGCCCCATCAGTTTCCAACTGTGTGACCTTGGGCAACTTCTTTAGTTTCCTTCAGTATAACTGGTCACCATTAACTAGCTGGCTGACTTTTAGCAAATTAGTCACCTACTGTCTGGGTTTCATTTGCTTGAACTATAAAATGAAAGGGCTATACTAATTAAACTTTAAATTCCTATATGAGTAGGAAACAACATATATTTTTTGACATTTAAAACTACCCATTAATGCTGATCTAATAAAATAGTCTTGAGCAACTGTTTTATTGGTATTTAGATCAAACTACCTTAAACAGACAGAGTTCTTGGTTTCTAAGAGCGTCCAACTCTACAATAAATAAAAGATCTAGCACCTCTCCCTTGAATTTGTTCTCTTCTTGCTATTTTGTTCTTTGATTGGATTCTTTATGCAGTATATGTTTAAGTTCTTACAGATTTTCCCATCTTGAAGATACAAAATTTACTTTCAAGTATTCTGAAAATAATATTACTTAAAAATACTGACTTTGATAGAAGTAGTATTCTGAATTTATATAGTGTCTTTCCATATGAGATCAAAGGCATAGTAGTAGAAGTGCATGGTTTTTCTTTAATGTGTGACTTCATAGAAGAATTTGCTTTTATGGAATTCTTTTAATTCATATTCCCAGTTACCCAACAAATGAATTCACAGGAATTTTTACAGCAAATCTGATTTGTTCTTGGTCAGATGTGTCCTTGGCCAGCAGTGTCCTTCCATTTATTATTTCCCAACTGACAATCTTTTTTATTCTTTAAGGCCTAGTCAAATGCATTTTCCCCAAAGATGCCTTTTCCCCTGATTCCCCTATTAGTCTAAATTTTACTTTTTTACTTATATGTGTATTTTATACTGACATGTTTTTTTAATATTCTAGCTTATTATTTATAGTGTCTTATTTCTCTTGAACCAGCATGAGCATACTGTCTTGTACAGAGCGAGCACTCGATAAATACATTGAATAGAATTACAGCTTCCACACAGAAACAGCTGTAAAGAACAGGGAATCACAAAAGACTGGTTTAGATGAAAGGAATAGGGTTTGTATTTTATGACAACTGCCACCTAATTTGAGTCTCTGGATGTTCAGGAAAAACAAACAAATACCACAAGAAGTGACCAGCCGTTCTCAGAGACACTTCCCTGCATTTGTTTCCTGGGAATACCTTCTAGGTAAGCCATTAATCGCCAAGACCTAGGACTTGGGAAAGCTAGAAATGCCATCTTTATGGTGTTGGAGCTCTTTGGCAGGAGCCTGGGGCCCATTAGCAATTCAGTGCTTGACGTCTCCAGCCAAAAGAATTGGACTAAGAGTCAGGATATGAGCAAAGCAAGTAGGATTTATTAAGCAAAAAATACACTCCAAAGGGGGTAGGAGCGGGCAGTCAAGAGAGAGCAGGCCCATTTCATGGGGGTTTTCTGTCTTTTATAGATTCTTGTCTTCCTGGATAGGGGAGTCCTTGCCTTTCTCCAATATTGATTGACAGTTGTTTCTCCGTGGATTGATGGACAGTTCTGTGGTTATATAACTTTTGTCTTTCTGCACATGCGTTTACCCAGAATTCCCTAGTTTGCCCAGTTGCCACGCCAAACCCACAGTGGTAATTTATAAGGTAATGAACCATTGGTCACCCCAGGGCATCACCTCAGGTTTTTGAGCGCATATGTGAGACTTTGGAATGTATTCTTCAGCCTTTTATTTTTTTGTGATGTCATATGTATCAATCAACATGTGGTTTCTTACGTATTAATCGATATGCGTGTGGGGCTTGTTTTTCTCCCTGTGGCGGGGAGTGGGGGGCGGGGGGTTACTCCCTACCTATTTTTCCTACCTCATTCACAGGTGGAAATAAAAGACTTGCTGCTTTATACTTTCATACTAAGCCGTACTGTGCTTCTAAAAGTGTATAGATAATTTATATTAAACAACAAACAGAAAGGTGTAAGAAAGAAAATAATCACTCCCCTTCCCATCACCCAGATTGAATTGTTTATATGTAATTTCTTACTACCTTAATATTCGTTTTCTCTGGGTTGCATGGTGGCTACCTAGCTAGGTATACAGCATATGTTCAGTGTGTTTGATCCTTGTTCTAACAGTATAAACTAGAGGACAGGAAGTTAATCTTGGTATATATAGGTGAAGATACACAAAAATCCTTTTATGCTATTGAAAAACTCCTGAACTGTCTCATAGAAGAGAATAAATAACATATGTAATTAGGGCTGGCACTTTTTAAACAGAACTACCCAAGGCTAGATCTGTTTAATCTCTAACAGCCAATGATGTTCTTCCTGTTCCATTGTTGTTGATTGGAACCACAGCCAGTTGACTTTAAATGTTGTTTTAAGGAGCACTAGGTGAGATGTGGTTGGCTCAGCATCAACTCCACCCAATTCTGAGAAAAACTCAGGGTTCATCTTCTGTGGTTGCCAATGTTGTTATTCTTTGGTGTAGACAAGCCAGAAAAGTGGAAATCAACAGGATGCAAAAAGATATGTTTCTCACCATAGCTTTTCAGAGGCTCAGTTTTCTAAATGGAGGACAGTATGTATCATGTAATGGGATAACATTTTAAAGAAAGATACTCTTTGTAATGCTACTTTTTTCTTGACTTGGGAACTGTATAGGAGAGACCTTTGCTAGAAGGGGTAATTTTTAGTTAGGCCATGCAAATTAAAGAATGTGTCATGCTATAGCACCTAGAAGACATTGCAGACCATTGGGTAAACTCATTTAATACAACTTCTGGGCAGTTCTGACATTGCATGAGGGTTTCAGATCCCTCCCGGAGAAGCAGTGTATTGAGGAAGGTTCAACATGGAAAATGGAAAGAAAGAGTACACGAAAGAAAGAGCTAAATGACTTAAAGAAAAGATCACCACTTTATAATCAGTTTAAAAAACTTTCTGATCCTGTCTCATTCCAATCTTATCTGGAGAATCCCTAAAATAAACAGAAATAAATTTGAGGAGAACCACAAAGCTCTACCTACCATAAATTATCAGCTGTGTTTCTGTCATGGCCTCCATTAAAACCACTCCCTTGGTATGTCATTGTCTCAACTCCAGAGTCTGAAAGATCCCTGTTAAAAGGTTTCCCAGAGGGGAAGAACATATTTACTAGTGAATGAATCCAAGCTGGTTAACAAGTGTATATTTGTAAAGTAGGCAAGTAAAAAATTGAGGGGATATAAGGATCCAAGGGGACTGATACAGACACAGAAAAGGTAGGAATCTTATTTTTATTTCCCACTTTTTAATCTAAACTCTCATCATGCTATTTGCTGAATTATCAGCCACCAATTAAATTACCTGGTTTTGACCACACCAGTTAACCTCTCTGAATGTCAGTTTCCTCATTTGTAAAGTGACTGTTACAAGATAAGCATTTCTAGAGCAAGATCTGCAAGATAAAACACTGTTCTGTGGGATATTGAAGGAAAAAAAAGTTGGATGGGCAAATCTATTTGAGAAACAATTTGTTAAATAGTGTTTTTGAATTGCAATACTTTTTAGGACTTTTAGCATCTGAATGATCACTCTATCTGGAAGAAGTTGTGTTATTCACTGAATCTCAAACCTGTTTGATGATGGAACCCATTTTGAAGGCTCATCTTGAGGGTTAAGGGCCCTGTGCAACACCAAATATTGGACTATCTGATGTCAGAGTTCCTCCTGGATTTTAGGTTCTGTGAATCTACAATTAGACTGTTCACATCTCTTCCTGTATCTTTTCTAGCTAGCCTTTGCCTCTTATCTAGAAGAGTTTTTGTGTTGTATGTAAACCTTCTGATAAAAAATATGCTTGGTTAGAAAATTATTGCATCTACTTTAATAAGAGAAGAGCACATGGAGGTAGTACAAACCTGCAAGTTATGCATGTTCCCCTTTACTATTATATTTAGACTATGTAAAGTCACAGACAGTCAAAACACAAATAATGAATGCCCCAAACACACACACACACACACACACAAAAACCCTCTAACAAAAATATTCAAACGTTAATAGAGGGATAGTAGTTCAGAAAAGAACAATTTATAAAAGATCCAGTGTTATTCTGACAGGCATTTCTGAACAAAGCAGTGCAATTAATCACAGCTGTAACATAGAGAAGAAAATATAAATACTCAATACATACAAAATGTGCACTGTTCTGTTCATCACCAGGATTACAGGTGTTTATCAGAGCTCGCTGCACCGATACCAATCTTGGATTTTCTATTTGGCTCCTGCCAGATTCACCTTTTGCTTGGTGAGGAGCTGGTAAAAGCTGGGGTGTTCTGGGAAGGAAGTGGAAGCATGTATAGATGCCCAGGGCACAGCATGGCCAGGATTGGATGCATGTCCTACTGAAATAGCTCAATGTCCAAATGTCACTGGGGTGGGGGAATATGGGTAGTCATCCTTAATGTCTTGGGTTAGAAAGAATAAGGATTCACTCTGGCTATTTTTCATATTGTAATCATTGCACTTTGTAAACTCTTTAAAATTAGAATAATCTGTAGTTACATAAATAGCTTATAGGTAATCTATAATAGTTTACAATTAGCTGTGAGTTTGGTTTCCTTCATATGTTTTTAAGAAATTTATTGGTAATATTATGATACAAGAGCCAAAATCAAATACTAATTTCCCTTATAATTAAATTTACATGTTGCTTTATTCCTAAGGTTTGATTGCCTTTCCTCCACCCTTGTTTAAAAATTTTAAGAATCTTTGTCGAAAGTTTCATTATTTGAATTTAAGCTTATCTCTGATGAGGCATTAATATTCTTCCTTAATTTTTATTGTATTGTTAAAAAAAATGGATTTAGTTGTATACCTTTAATTGTATTTTTAAACCCTAATTTGAATTTTGAAATTTGGTGAACAATTGGTAACTATTTTTTTTCCCAAATGATAAAAGACATAATATTGGCTTCATTCAGAGGTCTTGTGATTCCTCACCTCCTTGAGTTATCTTGGTGAGGGTTACAAACCATACTGTGCTCCAGTTTTTTAATTTACCTCTCTCGCTTTTAGAGGCCACCTTTTCTATTCCCTTAAACATCTGAACATTAGTTCATCACTCATTGCAAGTTCTGGCACACATTAGATACTCAGTGGATATTTGATGAGCAGAGACTCTCCCTACTCAATCAGTTTGCTGAATAAGTGAACAAATTGGTTAATGAGCAGTACTTCCTATAATTGTCACCATTGCCCTGCCAGTGATGTAACCATTACCTGGCATACAACACTATTTTTAACAATTAAAAAAAAATTTTTATAACCCACAAACATGATGCTACTAGCATTTAATGCTTATTTTCCTGTTTTTATGAAGATACTCAGAGAAAAGAATTCTCCTTAGAAATGCTTACACAGATTTCACAAAACAGAAAAGATGTCTTTATATGGTTCTGTATTGTAGCAGCTCAGTGAACTTTGGAAGAGACTTAAGTCCTTACATGCAGTAATGAGATGCTGTCTATGGGTATGAACTATGGGAACTAAGGGCACTAAGTGCTCTGAAACCACTATGTGGGGTTTGTTTGGACATGCTAACAGCATTCCTCCTTTGGAATGCTCAATCATTTATGGATAAAGGATTTCCATAAAGCTTTCTGCATAACATTTTCCTATGCAAAAGAATTTAGTCTGCATTTGGTCTATATACTTGATTGTTGTGGCTTTATAGGCAACACTCTGGATGTGTTGTAGAAAGTTTGAGTCTTCTCAGCCATTTCTCAGACTTATTGACTAGTAAGTATTCCTTATCAAAGACTGGTTTTTTGAGAGATGACAGTGTCTACACTCTTGTCTTTTCAGACAGGGGAGTGGAAAGGCTCCTCCTTACTTTGTTACGTTCTCCAACTTCCACAGTTGCCTAACGATTTGTCTAGGTCATCACCATATTACCACTTGGCAAAGTGGAGTTGATTTATTAAAAGTGCTTATCCATTGTACTAATCACCTTATAGGCACAAGAACCCAAATGACTTTTTTTGTGGCTTGGTATTGACATTGACTTTATTTGTTGTAATTTACCCAATACATGACAGTATTGAGGTTTCCTTTTCCATCTTTTTTTGGTACATATTTGTGTCATTTGAGGGAGGGACAGCACTTAAGAAACTGTCTCTGATTGGTGATTTTGAGACTTGTTCATAATTGGATAGAAATTATGAGCTTAAGTTTAAATAGCTTTAAAATGTTTTAAAAATACCTATATTATTTGATATTGTATCAACCCTATATTTAACATGCCCAACAATTTGAATGACCCTTGGCATTTTGGCATTTGCCAATAGCAACAATCAGGCACCAAATACTTTTTTTCTGGGCTGTACCCAGGGGTATACTCATAAAATGGAAGGGTAAGACATGGCATAACTATCCTTATGGAACTCGGAATTGACTTCTCTTTGTCTCTCTCTTTAAATATTTAAGGACTATTTTGTGCCAATCATAGTTCAAAGTGGATACACAATAGTGAGTAAAATAGGCAAAAATCTCTGGGGATAGTGCAGTGAATAAGGCTCACAAAAGCCCTGCTCTCATAGAGCTTACATTGTAGAAGGGTAGAAGCAGAAAATAAGGAAATAAATAAGAAAATATGCAGTATGTTAAATGGTGATAAGTGCTATGGAGAAACTGAAGTGAGAAGAAGGAGAGGGAATGTCAGAGGTAGGTGGGAGACAGTTGGTAACTTTAAATGCAGTGGTCATGAAAGACCCCCAATGTGTAGGTGTCACATGGGCATCTGGACCAGGTAGGAGAGAGCCATGGGGACCTCTGCAGGAAGAGACTTCCAGACAGAAATGCAGTGGTGCTGCAGTAGCATCATGTCTCACTTGCTCTCAAAACAACAAGGAGACCAGTGGTGGGAGCAGAGTAAGTAAGCCATGGGGAGAGGAGTTAAAAGGTCAGCGTCATAAAGGGGCACACCATCCATTACACCAGGCCTTAGAGGTTATTGCAAAGACATTGGCTTGCTTTCTGTCTTCCTTTCTTCCTTCCCTTTCCTTCCTTTCTCTTCCTTTTTGACTGCCTGCCTGCCTGCCTGCCTGCCTTCCTTCCTTCCTTTCTTCCTCCCTCCCTCCCTTCCTTCCTTCCAACTTCCTTCCTTCCTTTCTCTGTGCCTTCCTGTGAGCTAGGAAGCAATTGAAAGAATTTGTATTAAGACATGACCTGATGAAATGTATAATTTAAAAGATCAGTAGCTACTGTGAGCATAAATAATAGGAAGGATGAGGCAAAGTTGGAAGAGGTTGTTGTGATAATCCCAATGGTGTTGGCTTAGACCCAGGTTTTGGTGGTGGAGTGGTGAAAAGGGGTAGGTAATCCTTGTGTTTGGAAAGAGTGGAGCAAATAAAACTTATCTAAGGGCAGTGGGTGAGGCATGAATAAAAAAGCAGAGCCCAAGACAGTTCCAAGTGTTGGGATCTGGTAACGGGAAGGGTGAGCTTATTCTTTGCTGAGATGGGAATGCTGAGTAGGGACAGATTTGGAAGATGATCAGATGAGCTTCAGACTCTTGACATTTGAGATGCCTGTTGGGCTTCCAAATGGAGATATGGCGTAGGTGGTTGAGGATATGAATGTGAGTTCAGAGGAGAGATCTGGGCTGAGGATATAATATTGGGAGCTGTATTATCTCTAAAGGCTAGGAAACGAGCAGATGCACAGGCACGAGGAGATGGATCAGTATTGCAGAGCAGAGTAAGGATGATTAAGTTGCAGTTGTGTGGTCCTTTATTATTTGTTCTACTAGGTGCGGAGAGAAGTGGGGATTTGTGGGCTAGAAGAGATGTAGCAACTTTCATGGAAAATGTGAGAATTGAACTGACCCTTGCAAATGAGTAATGTTTGGAGGGGGTAGCAATAATGAAGGGAGGGCATTTTAGTTAAAAGATACCAGAATGAAGCACATCACAATCCCTTAGTAGGTAGGTTATAAGGGAACACATCCCAAAATCATGATAGAGTTTTCTCCCATGTGGAAGAAGAAGGGTATCCAGTCTCTGTTCAGTCTGTGTCCCAGGATCATGTCATGCAAATGGTGGTGAGACTTGGGTCCCATTAAAAACTTGAACATTTTCCTACATTTTGCTAATAGCTTTTGCTCCTAATTCTTGCAGCTGGTGCCACCTTATATTTTGTAGTGACTTGAAACTGACATGTGGGGAATTTTAAGTACATGTGTTATCAAAACAGATGTTTCACAGACTTTGTAGACTATTAGGAGTTCGGTCATCTCATCTTTCAGAAAGCAGCCTGGAATTTGAATTTGGTTCTTTTCATAATTTTATGTTCTCCTGAGTAACTATGTGGGAAATTTAAAATTTATTAGCAACTTTCTCTTGTTTTTAGATTTTAGAGAAATGGAAATTTCAGTAAGCCTGAAAAAAATTATATGCTGTGTGACCTAGAAGCAGATTATTGAATAACTTTACTTGCCTGGTGATAAATCTAAGACATGTAAGCATACTTTCCCTGGAGTGTTGGGCTCATATTTTATAATGTAAATTAAAGAAAAAAACCCTGAATTTTTTTTGATGCAAACTAATAATTGGGTAGAAAAATGAATGAACTTCATACAACAATGCACCGATTGCCAACTTCAGAACAGATGGTTAGAAAAATTTTGTTTCTTGTTCCCTGTCCTCCTACTTTTTACTAGAATCTAGATGAGAATCAAGTTTTGTTTTTATTCTGTGTAAAAGTTCCTCACGGAGTTGCAAAGGCTGTGGATTGAGGCAGAACTCCCTGAGGTAAGAGCAGATGATGTTTCTTTATTCAGTTTACTTAGTGCCTTTAAACCAATGTGGTGGTAACGGTCTGGCATAGCCAGGTGTGACATTTCCATATCCCCAGTTTTCCTTTGGGTTTCCAGGAGGTACAGAGTACAACGCCAGTAGGCCTCCATAGTTTAGGATTTAAGCCCCCTGGGGGTTGCCTGGAGAACAGCATAGTGAGCCCTCCAGTATTGCCCAGAAGAACGTTCCTGACCCTTCTGTGGTGACAGAAATGTTCTACATCTGCACGTCCAATATAGTAGGCACTAGCCACATGTGGCTAGTGAGTTCTTGACAAGTGGCTAGTAAAGTCAAGGAGTTGGATTTTTAATTTTACTTAACTTTTTGTTTACCGAAATTTAAGCGACCACAGGTGACTAATGTCTACTGTTTTGGATAGCACCTCTTGAGCTGAAGGCTTGTCTTGGGTTTGCAAGAGCACAGATAGACAAATACTCACCCTGTCCTGTTGGGGCTTCTACCACCAAGGTGAGTGTCCACAAACATATCTTTCATGCACAGACACAACACCCATGGTTACTTCCAGTGACTGGAGAGACTATGGGACTTTGGGAAATACCCCCTTCCTGCCCTTCACACAAGTAGGCAGAAGCAATATAAAGAGATAGAATGACCTTAAATGAGATGGGTAATTATTATGGTCTGAAAGACCTTTGATATTAAAAATAGCCTATCGAAATACCTGAATGTTTTATTACTGATTATAAAAGGGAATTATCCCTAGGAGTAGATTTTAGAGGCAATATTTTGAGGGACTCATTTTACTAGTGTTTTAAAAGTAGGAATTCTGTGAGGAACCCAGTGTCTGACCCTGAGGAAGATTGCTTATTTATAAGGAGCACACTTACGGTTTTTATTAGTTTTTTAAATTTAGAGTGGATTATTAAAGGTCTACTGTGTGCTTCCACATAAATACCACTGGTGTGTGTGGTGCTGTGGGGTGGTGATCATTAAGGAGTGGGATAAATAGCACAGGATATTAAAATGGCTTAGATAGGGCTGCTGAAAGGCATGGAGGAAAGGTTGAGTGTGTGACAAGGACAGACGATGGGCCCTGCTTAAGCGTTCTCAGGTGGAATGTTGGTGTTAGAGTACGACCCATTAAAATTATACTCCAGGATCCTGGTGGGTGGTAGAAGATGGAGAAAGGAGACCATTTGCCTCTCAGCGGTCAGTTTTTACACCTGAGCGAGTTTGACACACTGGCCGTCTCACTGGTGCTGTGAGGAGCTGTCCACCTCTGTAGCCATTGAATTGGCAGAGAAAGATATTTGAAAAGATCTGTCGATTGATATTTCTGTGGTCATCCTGCCATGCTCACTCATAAAACTAAGTGGAGCTTATGGTCCAGGGACTATGCCTTGCTTGCCATCTAAATGAGGAGGAAAAAATGTGTGCATGGAAGAAGAAAACTAACAATAAGAAAATGCTGCAAGACAGGTTCCAAGTGAGAGGCGCAGACGGTAAATGCCATATCCCCCAGTTGTCTTAAAAAACATCCAGGGTCATGAGGTAGAAGAAGTCTCAGACTTACTCTCTGAGGCTCCAGGAGGCAAAACTGGTGGTATTTTCTTTAATTAGCAAAATGGTTTTTGAAGGCCTATTTATGCTGAGCACCCCGGGGAGGGAGAGTGATTTAGAAGAGGACAGGGTGTGCCGATGATGATGTGACAGTGGTGGCAAGTTGCAGGGAGAGTCATTTCAGTCAATAAAAGGGAACACTCCCGAAAACAGAAGTTGTGATGAAACCAAGACCTATGGTCCACAAAGCCTAACTTATTTACTATCTGGCCCTTTATAGAAAAAGTTTGCTGGGACCTACATAGGATTGGCTTCAAGGATATGTAAAATTCTTTCTAATTCTCTGAATGTGAGGGATTTCAAAAAGAAACAAGCTTTGTGGGAAGTGTGGGAAATGGTTCCTGTGAAAGATGGACTGTCAGTTGGACCCTGAAGAAAATTCTGGTTGGTCCCAGCAGGAGGGGCCCTTCCACATGGTCCCTGACTTGGGCAAATCACAAGGGGATTCAGTCATTGTTGCCTGGATGCAGTGTCCAGATTCATTCCAACATTCACTCATTCATTCATTCATTCTTTATGCCTCCAGCATGTTGTTGGCTAATGCAGACAATAATCTAAAACACTTCTCTGTCTGTTCTTGGTAAAGTAAGCACAAACTCTGACACGAGCTGTTGGCATTTTGATAATAACTTTGCTAGTGTGGAAATGCTCATTAAATTCAGTGTTTATAATTGAGTTTTATGGAGTTATTTTATTTTAAGTATAATGGCCTCACCTAGACACAACTTCAAATTTATTCACATGTTTGGCTTAATTGTAGGATGCAAGGAATGATTGTTTCGAAATGAAAACCTCACTTATTTGCAGGAGAGGCAGCTTGCAATGTTAAGGATAGAATCCACATTACTATTCATGCCTTTTTAATTGATTAGCCTTTAAAGCTTCTGAAAGCTTTTAAAAGTTGTTTTGTCAACATTAGACCAGCTGCTGTGTAATTATGGTAGCTCTTCTTGCAGTTAAATTCTTTTAATAAAGTGTTCAATCTCCCGATGCCGAAGTGCTTTGAACCTGTGATATATACTACAGAAAGCTTTTGTTTTTACTTACAGATGGTTGGTGCCATTTTCTGGGCAACTCTGTAGAATTTTTATGGAAATTTTAAAGATGAATTACTTCCAAATTGGAGGCAAGTGAATTTGAACATCAGGTTACTCCTCCTCCTATGAAAATTGTTTATATTGTTTAAAGTGTTTATGTGTGACTTGAATTTTGAATCTGACTCATAACAACCCAAATATGCTCAGTAAAAAAGAAAATCTCCACCTTGGAACCTTTTGCAGGTTCTTTCCTCTGCCTATCTACCTTGTAAATCAAAACTTTTGGGCACTAGTCAGGAGATGGTGAAAGCAGGGGGTCCTGAGGTTCATGCTGCTGCTTAATGAGCAACCAGGCTTGGTGGTTCTGCTTCCATGTAGGGCCAAAGTCGCACTTTGAGAACCAAATGCCACATTAGCAGTGCACTTTGCTAGTTTTTTAAAGGAGTTTTATCCTGAAGTCTGGTGTGAGAAGGTATAACTAGGGACAGGAACGGGTGTCGGGACGATGCACACATAAGATCCTGTGCTTCTTTCCTGCTGGTACCTGCTATGTCCTTTGCCCCCTACACTTGTGCAGTATTTCTATGTACAGGTTGCCCGGGTGCTTAAGGCAGGCAAGAGGTGAGCTGTGATAGGTGACCATGGAGGTCGCTCCACGTAGCTCGGGCCCTTTAGATAACTTCTTTTGTATGGCATTTTAAGAGAAAAAGACAAAGACATTTAAACTAGAGGCACAGCATATCAGCACCTGGAGGAACAAGAGACTAGAAGGGGCCACACCTGGCTCTTTCTGGCCCTTTGTCCAGTTTGTATTAAGCAATGAACCTGTTATTGGAAGACCCTGAAGTGAATCCTTCAACCAACCACCTGTGCTCATCTTTTCTCTCTACTTTGTGGAGCAGGGAGAGAAATGGACTTTTTATTGTATGCAAAAGCCAATCTGCTCAAGTTTGAATAGAAGTTTGGGAATATTAGTGATCTGTGAAGTCTGAAGAAGCAGCTGACCTGGACGGCGTTGGCTTATATGTTGGCAGGGCCAGCCCCAAATCGCGCCTGTATGCTCACTGACTCAGGATGTACAGATTTCTTTGCCATGGGAGCTCTTGCGCCCTGAGAAATTGAGGCATTGGGGAGGTTTGGGGAAGCATGGATGTGTAGGCGTATAGTACATGTGTGTTATGAAGTAGCCACTGAGATGCTGCTATGAAGAGAACTAGAATTTATTTAATTAAAAGTTGCCTAAATTAATTATATTTATTTCCTGCGGGACCAAAATTATTTCTAATAATTGGTTAATCTTTTCAAAGTTAGATTAAATGTTAATTCAGAGTGTTTTTAATATTTCAGGTGGTAGAGTAGTCTACCAACATGTGACCAAGAAAACTAGCACGAATCTGTGTTCTGTCTTTAAATATCAGAATTTGTTAATATCAGTGTACATTTTTTGATGACATTACCTTTTGCTAAGGTATATAGTTTACAATGATACGATCGAATTTAAATCTGCCTTCTAGTGTCAAGCCTGATTGTTTGCATGAGACTTGTTCTTCTAATCAATCATACCACATGAACATTTTCTATGCTTTCATATATGTTTATCATGTTAGCATTTTATGTGCTTTCTAAAAGACTTGTATGTAGTTTTAGAAAACTATAAACTTTCAGAACTTTTTTGAGGGCTGAAAAATTGTTTTTGTTAATCTCCCACAGTAATTTCACATTATTTTGAGATTGCATTGATGAGAGATATAATACTGACTTTAAGTTCTGGTGGTAAGGACCCTGATCGTCATAAATCTACATACATATTTACATGCATATGTATGAGGGCTGTTTAGAAAGTATCCAGCCATGTATCCATTCTCATTATATTGGCAATGGCTGGATGTTTCTCTTCACAGCTCTCATATATTCAAACATCCGAGTTTTCAGTGCCCAAAGAAGCCCACTATCATCAGCAAGGCAAAGGACTTGTGTACACTCAGGTGGCCAAATGTCATGGAGAGCTTTGCTTCTTAAGCTAATCATTCCTAAGTCTTATGTTCAAAGATACTCAAGCATAATTTTTTTTAATCAAATATTTAGACTCTTGTTCATAAGCAACAAAGATCCAACTCAAATTAACTTAGAAACATTTATTTTTAAAGGATTATCATGAATCTTTTTCTTGTGCCTGAGTTATCTTTTTCTTAACCCTGAGTTATTTTCTCTGGACTTTGTAAGGATTGGACTTTGCACTCTGGTTCTGTGTGCTTAACTAAGAGTAAATTTTTGTGGTGATGATCTGCACCACATCTTATGTAATTAAGTGTAGACTGATTGAAGGAAGAGGCAGGCATGGAAATTGCTGGAAGACCAGGGCTTCAGAAGCAGGGACTTGAATGCATCCAACACTCTTTCCCCATCTGTTGGTTTCTCTCAGCTTGTTGGTTTCATTCTTTCTTACCACAGAACAGGTACAGAGACGGTGGGAACAATGATCTCAGATGTGTTTGAGATGCATGGTTTATGCCACCATGTAGGATTGGTTTATGCTGTGTTTGGTTGCAGAGGCAACAGTTCTGGGAAAGAGAGCTGATTGGCCCAGCCTGGGACAGCTATCAACTTGGACCAATCAACTGTAGCTGGGGAGAGGACCACATTGTGCTTGCCGTTGGTGACCTTTCCCATGGGTCAGAAAAAGGAGAATCAATGTGGGCTGGAGAAGCTTGATTCATAGGAGCTATCTTCCTTCCCCATACATGGACACATCACCTCTCTCCCCAACCATGCCGACTTGGCCTATTCTAGATAAGTCCTATCTGTTTTCGTTTTTCCCTTTATTTCTGCCTTCCATGCCATTACTTTTTAT